>CAUYON010098334.1:0-31493 GCA_963573935.1 Arctocebus calabarensis | reverse complement strand
AAGTGGGTTTTATCCCAGGATCTCAAGACTGGTTCAATATACCTAAATCTATAAATATAATTCATCACATAAACAAATTAAAAAACAAAAACCATATGATTCTCTCAATTGATGCAGAAAAAGCTTTTGATAATATCCATCATCCATTCATGATCAGAACACTTAAGAAAATGGGTATAGAAGGAACATTTCTTAAACAGATAGAGGCCATCTACAGCAAACCCACAGACAATATTGTATTATGGAGTTAAATTGAAATCATTCCACTCATCAGGAACCAGGCAAGGTTGCCCATTGTCTCCACTGCTTTTTAACATTGTAATGGAAGTCTTAGCCATCACAATTAGGCAAGAAAAGGTGATCAAGAAGAGATCAAACTTTCACTCTTTGTAGACGATATGATTGTATATCTGGAAAACACCAGGAATTCTAGTACAAAACTCTTAGAGTGATCAAGGAATACAGCAGTATCTCAGGTTACAAAATCAATGCTCATAAATGTGTAGCCTTTATATTTACCAACAATAGTCAAGATGAAAAAACAGTCAAGGACTCTATTCCATTCACAGTAGTTCCAAAGAAGATGAAATATTTGGGAGTTTACCTAACAAAGGACGTGAAAGATCTCTATATAGAGAACTATGAAACTCTAAGAAAAGAAATAGCTGAAGATGTTAACAAATGGAAAAACATACCATGCTCATGGCTGGGAAGAATCAACATTGTTAAAATGTCTATACTACCCAAAGCAATATATAATTTTAATGCAATCCTGATTAAGGCTCCACTGTCATACTTTAAAGAGTTCGAAAAAATAATACTTCATTTTATATGGAATCAGAAAAAAACATAAATAGCCAAGACATAACTCAGAAATAAAAACAAAGCAGGAGGAATTACACTACCAGACCTCAGACTATACTATAAATCGATAGTGATCAAAACACCATGGTACTGGCACAAAATGCCAGTAGGTACATGTATGGAAAAGAATAGAGAGGTACGTGTATGGAACAGAATAGAGAACCAAGAGAGGAACACAGCTACTTACTGTTATTTGATCTTTGACAAGCCAATTAAAAATATTCAATGGGGAAAAGATTCCCTATTTAACAAATGGTGCTGGGTGAACTGGCTGGTAACCTGTAGAAGACTGAACCTGGACCCACATCTCTCACCATTAACTGAGATAGACTCTCACTGGATTAAGGATTTAAACTTAAGACATGAAACTATAAAAATACTAGAAGAAAGTGCAGGGAAAACTCTTGAGGAAATCTGCCTGGGCGAATGTTTTATGAGGAAGACCCCCCGCCCACACTGGGCAATTGAAGCAACATCAAAAATACACTACTGGGACCTGATAAAATTAAAAACTTCTGCACAGCCAAGAACACAGTAAGTAAAGCAAGCAGACAGCCCGCAGAATGGGAGAAGATAATTGCAAGTTATGTTTCTGACAAAGGTTTAATAACCAGAATCCACAGAGAACTCAAACATATTAGCAAGAAAAGAACAAGTGATCCCATCTTAGGGTGGGCAAGGGACCTGAAGAGAAACTTCTCTGAAGAAGACAGGCGCGTGGCCTACAGACATATGAAGAAATTCTCATCATCCTTAATCATCAGAGAAATGCAAATCAAACCCACTTTGAGGTATCATCTAACCCCAGTAAAATTAGTCAAGATCACAAAATCCCAAAACCAGAGATGTTGACGTGGATGTGGAGAAAAGGGAACAGTTCTACACTGCTGGTGGGAATGCAAACTAATACGTTCCTTTTGGAAAGATGTTTGGAGAACACTTAGAGACCTAAAAATAGACCTGCCATTTGATCCTACAATTCCTCTACTAGGTATATATCCACAGGACCAAAAATCACATTATAACAAAGATATATGTACCAGAATGTTTATTGTAGCCCAATTCATAATTGCTAAATCATGGAAGAAGCCCAAGTGCCCATTGACCCATGAATGGATCAATAAATTGTGGTATTATGTACACCATGGAATATAATGGTGCCTTGAAGAAAGATGGAGACTTTACCTCTGACATGTTTCTGTGGATGAAGCTGGAACATATTCTTCTTAGCAAAGTATCTCAAGAATGGAAGAAAAAGTACCCAGCTTTTTTTTGATGCAGTTTGGCTGGGGCTGGTTTTGAACCCACCACCCTCGCTATATGGGACCGGTGCCCTACTTACTGAGACACAGGCACCACCCGCTTTCTATGGCTATTGAACAAAATATATCTTTTAAACCTAATGGCATTTCTTTTTCACAAAGGCTTTTCCTTTTCTATTTCTATTGGGGATTTGATATTTTTCTTTAGCCTTTTCAGTGAGTTAGTTCATCATCAGATATAAAATCTATATTATGAATTGTACCAATTTTATTTGGTGGCAATGCTTTTTCTTACTACATCTGAATGTTTAAATTTTATACAATGTTGAATTTGTCTCTTCTTTTCTGATTTTCCCTATTGATTTAAAGCTTGGGTTTCATGATTTATAAGTTCTGACAAATTCTATTTTATTGCAGCACTTGAGTGTGAGTAAATATTTAGTATATTTATTCAGTGTGAGTAAATATTTAGTGCATTCATTTATTGCTTGCTTTGCATATGGTATAAGATATGAGCATTAATTAATTATTATTTTTTAAATGTTAGCAAGTTTTCCCAGCATCATTTATTAAGTGGCCATTCTTTTCCCCACTGCTATGAAGACTTAATCCATCATATAGCAAATTTCCTGTATTATTTGTCCTAGATTCTGATTCTGTTCTTTTCTTTAATCTAGATTTTGTTATGCATCTAAAAGGGGAGAGCACAATACTGGTCTTTATTGCTCTGAGTGGAGAATTTCTGCTGGAGATTTCTTTGCCAAAATATTTGCTAGAAGGAGTACAGTGACTCATCCCTGTTATTCCAGAACATTGGGAGACTGAGGTGAAAGGATTGTTTGAACTCAGCCAAGGAGTTCCAGACCATCCCGTCTCTACAAAAATTAAAACTAGTTGGACATGGTGGCACGCACCTATAGCCCTAGCTACTTGGGAAGCAGATGGAAGAGGATTACTGATCATTTGATCCTATATTTCATTGCACCACTGCAATCCAGACTGGGCTACAGAGTGAGATGCTTTCTCTAAAACATATATATATGTCTAAAATATATCTGCAATACATGCACATATGTGCAACATAGTGCATATATAACATATATTACATTAATAATACATGCAATATAGTGCATATATAACACAAATTACATTAATATATAAATAATATATAGCACAGGGATTATGACACCAGCCACATATACTGAGGCTGGCAGTTCAAACCTGGCCCAGGCCAGCTAAACAACAAGGACAATTGCAACAGAAAATACCTGGTCATTGTGGCAGGCACCTGTAGTCCCAGCTACTTGGCAGACTGAGGCAAAAGAATTGCATAAGCCCAAGAGTTTGAGGTTGCTGTGAGCTATAATGCCAGAGCACTCTACTAAGGGTGACAAACTGTCTCAAGCAAATATATGAGTATGTCTATCAAGTGTGTATATATTTATATATGTGCTATAATGCCAGGGCACTCTACCAAGGGTGACAAACTATGTCTCAAGCAAATATATGAGTATGTCTATCAAGTGTGTGTGTGTATATATATATATATATATACACCCACATATATATACACACTTGATAGACATACTCATTGATTATTCCAGAAAAAAAACCTCTTATATTTTTGCTTATTAGTTAAATGTATAAGTATTTGAAAATATTACATATACATTTATTTAATAAATTTTACTTTAAAGACTATAAATTTTAAACTGTATTGGAGATTCACCTGGTTTTCTCTCACTGATTCCTCAGCACTCAGCCTAGAACAGGGCATTTATCGGGGACTTAAAAATATTTTATGGGGCAGCACCTATGGCTCAAAGGAGTAGGGTGCCAGCCCCATATGCCAGAGGTAGTGGGTTCAAACCCAGCCCTGGCCAAAAACTGCAAAAAAAAATATATATATTATATATATATATATATATATGTATGTATGTATATTATGAATGGGTAAAGGGATGAATTTGTTTTAGTCAACTACATTGAAAGCATCTCAAAATTAACTCAAGAAAACAATCCTTTATATTTTTCAGTTTTCTCATCTAGAAACATAGATTGTTTCCTCTTTATTCAAGGCTTCTTACATATATTTCATTTGCAAATATAGGTCATGCTACTTTGTGTTATTTTTACTGTCAAAGTATTTGGTCTTCATGATTGAAAATAGGATTTAACTTTTTGTTTTTATCATTTAGCATATTAATACTCTTTAGAGAAAAGCATTTGATTTTCTTTATCTTACAGTCAGCTATCATAATATGCATTTACTGATTCAAGTGAAACTTTAATAAAACTTAGGATACCTTTGATTATATGATATACTATTGATTTAGTAACAACTGAAATCTTAACTGTATTATATAGACACTTGATAATAAGACTCATTTCAGTCTTAGACTTATTAAAAATGAGTCCTAATATTCATGTTATTCAGTAGTTTCTATTCAATTATTTGGCTTTTGCCCAAATAATTTGTAAGACATAATATTTCCTTCTTTTTAACTGTATGTTTGTGTCCTATTTCATAATACTGACCAAAATTTCAAAAATTGTATCAATAAATTTAGCTTTTTTTTCTCATTGGAAGTAGAAAAATAAGCCAGGCATAGTGGCTCACTCCTATAATTCCAGCAAGTAGGAGGCTGAGGCAGGTAGATTACCTGAGCTCATAGGTTTGAGACCAGCTGGAGCCAGAGTGAGACCTTGTCTCTAAAAATAGCCAGACATTGTAGCAGGTGCTTGTAGTCCCAGCTACTTGGGAGGCTGAGGCAAGAGAATTACTTGAACCCATGAGATTGAGGTTGCTGTGAGCTATGACGCCACGGCTCTATACCAAGTGCTACAAAAGTGAGACTTGGTCTCAAAAAAAAAAAAGTGGAAAATAATTCTAATTTTTAATTTAGCAGATATTTACAAAGTGTCTACCATGGACCCATAGCAGACAAAACATACTGTGGGGTGGAGAGCACTAAATACAGGCAAGAGAGACATATTGTTAACACTCAGCACTGAGGGTAGAGTTGTCCACATTATTACTTTGTAAATTTAACAGGGGTAATTCCATTGCCAGCTTCAATCCAGATAAAGAAGTGAGATTTGTAAGTCTGGCTGCTGAGAGAGATTGGGTTCCTCTTCAGCAATTTAGATTTATTTTTTCTGAGAGGGGCCCACCTACAGGAATATTCTCCAAGCTCTCCAGATGTCGTGAAATATG
Source organism: Arctocebus calabarensis (assembly GCA_963573935.1). Lineage (NCBI taxonomy): Eukaryota > Metazoa > Chordata > Mammalia > Primates > Lorisidae > Arctocebus > Arctocebus calabarensis. Next base: position 26,150 of record CAUYON010098334.1, on the reverse strand, counting down.
GTGGGAGCTGATTTCCAGTTTGATGATGGATAGGTGTGAGGAATTCTACAACCCGGGGATTCTCGGGGCCTGCAGTGGGCTGGAGGGCACGTCAAATCCTTAAAATAATTACAAAACTACTAGACCACATCTAGCCTCATATTTATAATTTAATATTTGATTTGCAAAATTAGTAGACTCATTCTGTCTTCCCTACTCGATTCTAAGCACCGTGAAGGTGAGGATCATGCACATTTTACTGTGTGTTTTACTCCAGGAGTTTCTGTTTTCCAAACATAATTGACTATGGTGTTTATGTTTTGTTTTAGTCTCTCACATAACACTGTTTCAAAGTACACATTTCTGGAAACACTGCTATAAAATAAGATTTTTTTTTTTCCAGAATGGCCCCGCTTGTGTATTTCCTAGTGTCCTCTCCTTTGATGGAGGCTCTTAGCTGCTCAGAGGAGCAAATGAAGAAGAAGAAGAAACACTACCCTCGTATTTGCAATTGAGCTTTCTCTAGGAGCTAATGGTTACGTAATTGTCAATAGACAAATTGCAATTCTTAAAATTATTGCCTTCTATTTCACTTCCTAAGCATTAACAAAAAGGTGTCTATTGCATGCCAGGCACTGTGCTAGGTGCAAGGTATGAAATAGGAATCAATAAACACTTTTTAAATGCTTATTGAGTGTAAGAAGCCACACTAGGTTGGCATTTGGTAAGGAATAAATACATGGGTGGCCCTGACCTTCTGGAGTTTGCAAACCCACGAGTGGCTTCTGTTCTTATAGAAAAGGCAAACATAAAACTTTCAATACCATTGACTTTTCACTTCCATCCCTTCTCCTGTCTTTCTTTATCATCTTCTTTTAAAGATCTTGCAGCTATGCTATATATTTTTCCAAGGTGCCAGCCCTTAAAATGGTATTTGCAGGGCCCTATTTTCTTGTTTTGTTCCATTTTCTCTTCTTACCCCTTCTTTTGTTTTCAGTCCCTAGATAATTGTAACCATTCCTCTGACTAGTACATATATGCTAATGACACTAAAACCCTTTTTTTACATGCTTTGTGAATCTCTATAGTTCATAAACTCATGCCAAGCCTTTGTTGAGTTTTTCTATTGCTAAAATACTCAACACAGACTAGATGCTAAATGTTTCATAGGAAGTGAGTTTGTTTATGCTCTTTTACTGAATGGTCATTTACAGAAATTTTCTTGTCGGTACCGTGCTCTGGATTTATGAAGAGTGGTTCTTTGTGATGCTTCAGAATGGTGAGGGGCAAGGGTGTTGTCACAAATTGGAATAGCTAATGGGACTTTAATGAAGAGGTTGTCCAGATTCAGCCAAGTTACTGAAAATGAGGATTTCCTGCTTTTTAAAGGCTGAGTATTATTCCATTGTATATATAATCCACATATTTTCATTCATGTAACCACTGACGAATATTTGGTTTGATTGGATACCTTGGCTACTACGAATAATGTTGCAACGAAGCACAGATGTCCCTTTGATATACTCATTTCCGTTCCTTTGGATATAGACTGAGCAGTGAAATTGCTACATTATATGGTAGATCTAGTTTTAGTTTTTCGAGGAACTTCCATACTGCTCTCCCAAAAGGCTGCACTAATTTACATTTCCATTGGCAGTATAGGTAGTACAAAGGTTCCTTTTAGTGGACGTTAAAAATAAAAAAAGAAAAGGAAGGAAAGGAGGGGAGAGGAAAAGAAAAAAGAAAAGAAAGGAAAAGGAAAGAAAAGACAAAAGAAAGGAAAAGGAAAGGGAAGGGAAGGAATAGAAAAAAAATGACTAAGTGCAGTGGGTGGGTCATTCAAGCCTGTAATCCCAGCACTCTGGAATTCCAGGGAGGCCAGAGGATTGCTTAAGTCGAAGAGTTTGCAACCAGTTTGGGCAATGTAGCAAAAATCCCATTTCTAAGTAATATTAGTCTTAATAATAATAGTAGTAATAATAAATTTCCCAAGAGATGGCATGCACCTGTTGTCTCAGCTACTTGGGAGGCTGAAATAGAAAGATCACTGGAGCCCAGGAATTTGAGGCTGCAGTGAGCTATGATAATGTCACTGCACCCCAGCTTGAATGTTGGACTTCATCTCATTCATTAAAAAAAAAATAGATTGTGTAAGGAAGTAGATGGAGATGATATTCAAATGCAAGTTTGAGAACAGATTTGGGGAAGTATTAGAAATCCACCCACTTCGCTATACACCCTACCTCCACCTAGGAAGAAGTAGAGAAAATCATAAACCCTTCCCTGTGATTCAGTTTCATTTGGCCCATTGCTTCTGTGGGTGGGGGGGAGAGTAAAGACCCTGGGCACTCTCCCTGCCCTGGTGTCTGTGGAACAAACCCATTTTCTAGAGTGGAAGGAGTGAAGTCTACCCGCTCGAGAATGATTTGCAGTCTGCAGTCAAGTTCTGCAGACAAATTTTATTTCCAGTGCCTATTTCTCATTAACAAAACTTGAGACCAGTCTTTTTTTTTAAATAAATACAGAGTAAATATGTGCCCTTGTTAATTAATATTACTGTAACAACAAACAGAAAGCGCAGCTCATTCACATCCAGTACCCCAAATACCTAAGCACATAGGCCTAATTAAACTCATTCATGCACAATGTGGAATGTTTCCCCTAAAAATTGCACACTTTGCTTCTCAATTATCTTTAGAACTTCCCCTTAAACACCCCCTCAAAGTGGAATAAACCAGACCTTGAACGGCTTCCCTTCTGTTATAATGTTCTTCCCACTTGTGTCTGTCTTCCTTATCACGATTCATTGACAAGACGGGGGAGGGTGGCTGTTGCCAGGGCAATTCAGAGGAGCAAAACTCCTTGGCTGGTATGGAGAATTCAGTGCCACATGGGTAGACACCAACGGTGGTTTGGTCTCACCTTTTGCTTATGGTGGAAAAAATGCAAATATTCATAAATTGTCATCTTGTCTTTGTTCTCATTTTCTTTTTCCTGCTTTTTTTTCTCCTGTTCCTCTTCCAAGTCATCAAACAAATCCTCAAAATCCTATCACCCTGGGTAGAGTGCCTTGGCATCATAACTCACAGCAACCTCAGACTCCTGGGTCCAAGCAATCCTCCTGCCTCAGTCTCCCGAGTAACTGGGATTACAGGCATGTGCTACCATGTCTGGCTCATTTTTTCTGTTTTTAGTAGAGATAGGGTCTCACTTTTGCTCAAGTTGCTCTCAAAGTGGTAAGCTTAACCGATCCACCTGTCTCAGCCTCCCAGAGTGCTGGGGTTACAGGCATGAGGCACTATGCCCAGCCCAGTTTTCTTAACTTACTTTCCAAGATCTTTTTCTTTTTTGAGAGAAAGTCTCATTATGTCACCCTTGTCACTCTATAGAGTGCTGTGCTGTCACAGCTTACAACAACTTCAAACTCTTGGGCTTAAATGATTCTCTTGCCTCAAGTCTCCCAAGTAGCTAGGACTACAGGTGCCCATCATAACACCCGGCTATTTTTTAGTTGCAGTTGTTACTGTTGTTTAGCAGGCCCAGGCCGGGCTCAAACCTGCCAGCCTCAGTGTATGTGGCCGGTGCCTTTCTCACTGAGCTGCCAGTGCCCTACTCACTGAGCTACAGCAGCCAAGCCTCTCCAAGATCTTTTTGAACTATAAACCTAAGAACAACTTATTTGATATCTAACCAACTTCGATTCCTCTGCCTTATTTAACAAGGTGAATTATACTTGAGGACAACAGAATTTGTATTACCTACCCAATAGTTTCATAATTTTCATTCCAATCTGCTATTATTCCTATGTTCGTGGTTTTAACCTTGTTCTAAACCAGGGGTGTCCAATCTGTGTGGCCCACGGGCCACATGCTGATTTAGTGAGGACTGTTTTTCCTTATCTGTGGTGTCAGATATCACAAAAAGTTTTCATGGACCTTTTTTTTTCTTCCTAATCAGTGTTTGCTAGAGCATGGGTATTTAATGTACGGTACAAGACAATACTTCTTCCAATGTGCAGCAGGAAAAAAAAAAGTTGGACAGCCTATAATCTAAATAATTGTAAACTCAGCCAATCAGGGGTCCACTGTATTGACTAATTAGAACTAAGCAGATTTAAAGCAATGATTTGTATAAAGAGGCTTGATTGAGAACCTGCTTGGAGGCTTTTGCTCTAGAATTTTTTTTGTAGAGACAGAGTCTCACTTTATCTCCCTCAGTAGAGTGCTGTGGCATCACACAGCTCACAGCAACCTCCAACTCCTGGGCTTAGGTGATTCTCCTGCCTCAGCCTCCTAAAACCAGGGGTGGGTGTCCATCCTGCAGCCTATGGACCTCATGCTGATTTCCTGAAGACTGTTCTGCTTATCTGTAGTGTCAGATATCATGAAAAGTATGCGCAGACCTTTTGTTCTATTTGTGTATTTAATGTCTGGCCCAAAGCAACTCTCATTTTTCTAATTGGCAGGAGAGAAAAAAAGAAAACAAAAAAAGTTGGACACCCCTGCAAATAAACTCAAACCCTGGTCTGTTCCCTGGAATGCACTTCCCTTGGACATCAAAGGCTGCTTCTCCCCAGTCGGCAAACCGTTCATTGGAGTAAAGCCTCTTTCCCCCAAGTTTTTTCTTCTTTCAGAGAACTTTGGTGCACAGTCCCTGGACAAAAAAGATTGTTTTATTCCCTAAGGTTCCGTTTGATAGGGTTATTTATTCTGTTCCCTCTGCCCGTACAGCCCTTCTTGACTTTGTACTTTATTTGTAATCTTTCAAAATTCATGGACCCGAAGGTCACCTTTCACATACAGAAAGCAATCTGGAAGTTTCCGGTTTGGGTTAGGGACCCATTTTGTGTGCTTAGTGCCCCTGAAGTCACGTCTATGATAGCAATTTTAAAATTATATCTTTATATGTGTAAATACAACTTTACATGTATCAGCCAGAGCTTCTCAGGGCTTGGCACAAATGTCTGCAAACTGAATTCAGAAGTATTTTTGTTCATATCCTTACAGGGTCTTCACCGATTTCAATGAAGTTCTCTTTATAACAATTTTAGAACTAGTTCCAAGCACAATCTTCAGAGTCCCAATGGTACAACTTCTCTACCTTCCCTTGCTATTTTCTTGAGTCTTCAACTTAACTGTAGACTTGGAGTTGTGGGGGATTTTTTTATAGGTTAAGAAAAAAGTTGAAGACCCAAGGAAATATTTCTAATTTTTTATTTTGCTTTGTGTTCCAAATAGATGGCACCAGATTCCAGCTCTCTATCTATCTATCTACCTACCTATCTATCTATCTATCTATCTATCTATCTATCTATCTATCTATCTATCTATCTGTATGTATGTATATATTGCCAAAACAGGTTTGTTAATCATCTTACACAAAAGAATATCAGTACTTGTAAGTGCCCAGCTCAATATATTAAAGAACACTTTCTCCTCATGGGGTATTTTGATGTTCACTACATATTCGTGCTTTCAAGAGCAGTAAATCTAAGCCTTGAATTGTCATGTCATGCATTTTTAGACAGTGGGCTGAGGTGCCCTGTACGCTGTGGCTCTGAGCCTCTGTGTATCATCTCACGGCACACCAGGGTGACACGGTACACTGATTGCAAATCACTGCTACACAGAGTAAGACACCTTCCATCCCAACCCCAACTTGGCCACTTTGAGCTATTACGTAACTTCTCTCCACCTTAGTTTCCATACAGCTCACATACAGCTGCAATGCCTAATTTAGGATACCTATTTGGAAATAAAAACATGCTAACTTACGAGTCGTGTTCAGTTAACATCCTTATATTTCCCCTCTTCCTCTATACTGTATTGATTTAAAACAAAAGAATGGGGGGAAATCTTCACATTGATTCTCTCAGCAACTTTCAGGGTTATGGAAGTTTCCTTACATGAGGATTTTACGAGGCAACTGTATTATTATGTTCAATCTATGGAAGAAGAAATTGAGCCCCAGAGAAGTTAGAAGTTTTGCCAAAGTTCCTACTTCTAGTAAAAGGCACAAGTCATGATTAAATTTGGGTTTTTTGCTGAGTTTGGAGTTGTGTTATTTTCTTGCCTTCTACCACGCTATATGTACACCTGTCACTCAGCATGGTTGATGTGGTTCTGGGATTGTTAGTTTGTCTATTTCTACATCAAGGCCTTGAGTATCCAGAGGGATTCCAGGTCATCGTCATCCTCAGGGCTTTGCCAGGGCCTGATGTGGAAGGGGAGGCGTCAATATTCAATATTATTGAATTAATATTGATAACACCTTAATTCAATATTATTGAATAATTCACATGGTGGGTTCCTCTCCTTCTCACACACTCCTCCATGACGTCCGTGACACCTTCTCTTTTCAAGAATTTTTTCCCAGACTGTTTCCAAAGCCTTCATGTGGGAAACCCATTTTCCTGGGGGGAAATTGAGAACCAAACCAAATGAAAATAGAAAAAGACTCGAACATGCTGCTCTTTATTTTGGCTTCCATACCTGATTGTTCCAATGGGAAGATCAACAATGGAGATCATCCACGTGTGGGGCAGGGGTGCACCCGCTGCTAGAACTCTGCCTTTTCCACATACAGCCTGTGTGCTCTGGGGCAAGTTGCTGGCCTCCCATGAGCCACAGGTTTCTCATCCCTAAGATGTGCCAAGAATCCCCATTCAGGTTATTATGAACATGAGAGAGAATCCAGCACACAGCAGGTTCTCTGTGGTATCTATGCTTTTGATAGCACCTTCTCTACCACTTTATCCCCATTCCATAAAAAGATTCAAGCTGGGTGAATTCTCGCAATTGAATGAGTGTCCCGGGTAGAACTATTTCTTTACCACCAGTCGTCCCTGGACCTTCTCCTCCCACATGCCCAGACTGCATCTCACTATCACCTGCATTTGACAATGCCAAGTCCACTTCATGCCCCACCCTTTGGTAAATACCAGTGCTCATAACCTAAAAAAGACCTACAGGGGTTACACAAGCCATTGTGTTTTTTATAAAGGAAAATGTTGACTATATTGAATGAACATTCACACACCATTGAGTGTGACACAGCTGACCCCCCATTCGCCTTCTCCTCTGGCATGAGCTCATTTCATGCTCCTAATAACCACAGAACTTGGGATTATTATCTCCATTTTATAAATGAGACCCTCAGGACTGAGGAAAGTTCTAGAGTGATGCGTTTATTTGACACCTATTGACTGAAGACCATCCCTATAGCTGCGAGTCATGACACTAAAAGACAATACTTGGTATGAGGATGAACTGGGAAAGGAGCTTGTGAGTGAGTCCCCATCTCAGTCCTGCAGCCTGAGCCATGTACTTCACCTCCATGCCTCTGTTTTCTTGTCTCTAAAATGGGGGTGGAGATTTTAATGAGATTTCAATGCAGTAGATGCAGAATGAAAAATATTCAGCAGGTGTCTGGTATACCACAAGTGCTCAAAATGTGTTCACTATTGTCAATTAGCAATGATAAAAAATAGCCCAGGAATTTGAAGACGTAAATGAAGAGTTCGTTCCATTTTTACCCTGGAGGGATTACCAAGAGTCGGTGCACACACCAACGTAGGGGTCATCAGCTCTTCTAGAGAAACGGAAGCCTCCAAGTTCAAGGGACTGCTCAGTCTGCAGTCGTGCAGAGCTGCTGGGCTCCTTGTCCAGTGCTCAGGGACACATGATGCCCTCAAGAGAGGCTTGACCCTCTACATAGCTCTACTGTTAGGGGAGTGCTCAGCACCTGTTCCAAGTAACTCTCTGGAATCAAATAAAAATACCGTCTGTGTCCTAAACTATCTCCAGCCAGGATGTAAAGGTGCATCTAATAAATCTGTAACAACTTCATGAAAGTCCGGGAGATCCCCTTCCCAGAGGGAGGGCAAAAAAATCCAAGAGTGTGTGAATCTCAGAGCATCACAGATAATCTGTAAGAGCAATCTTATGCTCACAGGTCCAAGAAGACCCTTCCTGTCTGCAGAGCTCCTTCAAAGCTTCCTTCAACAGGCAGGAAAGCAAGTCTAATCATCAGCTAAATCACCTCCAAACTCTAAATTCATTCTTTGGTTGTTTTTCTGCTCAAATAAAGTTCTTTTGGGGATATTTGGAAGGATGGAAACGTTTCTCCTGAGAAAATATCACTGACTGACATTTAGAAGTAATACAATTTCCAGTTAGGAACCATCCTTCGCATCGCCTTTGTTTTAACAAGACAGGAAAAGAGACGGTGGAGAAGGGAGTGGGACGTGGTGCTCAGTGACAGGGACAGGAGCCAAAAGGTGTTTGACTTCTGAAAAATACAACGACCGACCTCTTAATCTACTATTAATAAGAAATACTAAGTAGGCGTTCACAACCTGTCAGCCTTGTGCCAAGCCCCTTACACGACATCGGCGGGGTGGACATAAAGTTTGGGTGAAATTCAAAGGCACAACATTGAACCCTGGCCCTAGGTCAGATAGGAATAACTTCCCCAGTTTTTCATATGTGGAAACTGGGGCACATATTTGAGAAGTAACTTGCCCAAGACCACTTGGAAACTCAGAATTCAGATGTAGGCGCCTGGATTCTGGAAACTTCCTTTTAAGTGGCCACGGTAGTTCCGATTTAGTTAGACTCATGTGAAATGTGTCCGGCGTGTAGACCCTGACAAGAGCCTGTTCAGAGGAGCCAGCAAAGAAAGTGTGAAGAACCACAGGCTTCTATTATGACAGAAGCCTTGGTTCTATTCGGTGTTGGCTGCAGTTCCAGATCCTGGTTTGTCTTTCTTATGTTTAATGGGAAAGGTGAAGGCAACTTTTAGCTTGGAGGGTGACTTGTAATGCCCTCGGGACAGACCTTTCCCTTTCCAGCTACCAGTGCTGAACAGTCAATTGCCCGGGTCCTGGCTTGCAAAGTGTGATCCTGTAACCATCAGATGTTTTGATAATGAGTGAATTATTGTTCTCTGTCAAATCATTATGAGAGAGGTAGAAAGGCTAGAAGTTAAAGTCTGAGGACTTGATAGAAATAGAATAAATAAAAGGAATGATAGTATTTACGCTGCAGGCCTGGTATGGGAATAATGCAATGTGTGCAAAACCCCTGGTGGTGCGCTTGGCACACAGTAGGAGCTTCATGAATGTGCTTTTACTTCTTCTTTGTTAAAGCGGGATAATGGCTATCACAGGCATTAGGAGACAATACAAATGAAAATAGACTGTGCTGTGAACACTGTATTTAATTTTTTAAAAAATCGTGTTAGGAAATGAGTGGAAAATGTTTCTGCGTTTGCAGTGGAGCAGAAAACAAGGCAATTATGGATATCAAGAATTGGCTATAATCACCAGTCACAGGCGATGAATTACAGCATTGGCTCCTGAAAGAAAAGAAGAGGATGGAGTTTGGATTAGAGTTCAAATAGATTTAAGGAAACAGGAGGGCTGGTGAGCACTGTTCTGAGGGTATTTAGTAGGATAATTTCACATGGAACAGTTACAGAAAAGTTCCTGAGACAAATTGTGGAAAAGTAAATGGATAAATTCAGGGATTATTTTAATACCACTGTCATAATTGTTATCAACATCAGCATAAATTGCTTATTATTATTTTTTTTTTGAGACAGAATCTCACTACTGTTCCCTCCATAGAGCACTGTGGCATCACAGCTCACAGTACCCTCCAACCTTTGGGCTTAAGCAATTGTCTTACCTCAGCCTCCCAAGCAGCTGGGACTACAGGCACCTGCCACAATTCCTGGCTATTTGGGGGTTGTAGTTGTCTTTATTGTTTGGCAGGCTGGGGCTGAGTTCAAACCCACCAGCTCCGGTGTATATGGCTGGCGCTCTAACTGCTGAGCTATAGGCGCTGAGCTGCTGCTTATTGATTTTTCTTCCCAAATATACAGAGCAACTTAAACAACAATTAGCAAGTGATTACTGTGGGTTAGACACTGCTAATGTGTCATCCTATCGAATCTTCTTAGGACTTATTTAAGGTAAATATTATTCATGTGTTATAGATAAATAAGATGAATCTCAGAATTGTTCCTCTATGAGTAGCTGAAGGAAGGTATGAAAATTGCTGGATATGCACCAAAAAGCTAGTATGTCTGGGTTATTTTGTTTGCATTGTCTCATTTGATCATCTAAACAACCCATGAGTTAAATGTCATCACATCTACTTTACACATTCCGAAATTGAGTTTCACAGAGTTTGAATAATTTGCCCCAAATCCTATGGTTATAAATGGCAGAGGCTGAAATGGAGCCCTGGCTTGTCTGATTCTTCCAAGACACTCCACAGGAAACCAGGCAAATCTCCCATAGTCATAAATGTGTATTCTTAGTTTGACTGTCAGCCTCAGAGGAAAATCAGTGATGAAAGTCATGCCTAATGGCCTCACCCATCTCTTACAACAAAACCCAAATTATTCATTTACCACCATCCATTGTACATGATCATCGCCAACTCACTGATTATTTTGGTTGTGTTATAAGCAAATAAATGTGTCCGTCTGCGAAATGACAAATGGGACCTGATCAACAGAGAAGCAATTGTTCCAGGCTTGCAAACTCCCAGGAGTCTAATCAACAATAGTTTGCTGAATGAGCAATTGCAAAGGAAAGAAATTACATTAATGTGGTTTCTTTAGGAAAAGAGAGCCATTCATGGGATTTAGTACCTTTGCAATAAAGAACTTTGGTAGCTGTGAACTGGGCAGTGGAACGTGCACACAGGGAAGGCTCTTACCTTGCACATGATGGTCCCCTACACCACAGGTCTCCCTGGCACACCCTCACTCACCACTCTCCATGGTTACATAACTATCAGAACTTTTACCTTCAACCTGTTGCCTAGCCGAGACTTTCTTTGGGAGTGGATAACACCCATACCTAGCCAAAGGCTTTCTTTGGGAGTAGATAACACATGCTTGTGGTTTTGAATGATTGAAGCACTCAGGCTAGGTACGAGCTTGTGAAAGCAGGAGGTAGTGTGCTTCAGGGGCAAAGAAAATAAACTCTGGGCTCAACCAGATTTGGATTTCAGTTTAGCCTCTTCCATTTACTAACTTAACACTTCTGCTGAGACACTTCATCAGTAAGACGGGGCTACCAGTTTTTCTCAAGATCCTTGCAATGATTAACAAAAATAAAAACAACCAAAATAGAATAATAATGAAAGCCAAACTCCAAGCTGATGACTCTGTGTGTGTATATGGGGGTGTTCACGTTTATGGGTGTATCTGACTTTGACACTCAGAAAAGACAAACCAAGCTGAGTGCCAGTGAAGAGGATTTTCTAATGGTCACACCCCAACTAAGGCCATGTTTTTTAATTTCATAATTTCCCTGAAATTTCTACAAGACGAGCAACTGGGGAAGCAGGATCAACCAAACAGCAGAATAAATACAGTTAAACGGCTTTGAGCAGATTCAGCTTATGCTCTTGTAAGTAGCTTATTCACTCTAGTTTTAGGAAAACAGGAAGTAATAAGATTAAGGATCCAAAGCTCAAATGAAAACATAATGTCAAATCTAGTCCAAGAAGGATTTGGGTTCAGAAAAGAGACTGAAATACTTCATAAAATTAAAGGACGATGAGCAGGCTTATAATAAGTCTGAGGCACACACTCTCTTTGTATTTGGTAAATTTCTGGTATAGCACTACACAGAAAATGATACAATTGAGAGGGTTTATTTAGGAAAGCCCTTTGAGGACATGCTCACTGCAGAGTCATACACAGCCTCTGTCATTAGGGACTTGACAAGGAATAGGGCGGCGTCATGAAAACCTTTCTTTGATCGCAATGCACTGAGTATGGCAAGCAAACAAACAACAACAAAAAACCCCTAGACATGTTTGTGCATCTTATCCTCATTTCAAAGTACCTAGTTGCAGCAGAAAAATTGCTTAATGTTTCTTTCCTAAGATACACACACACAGAGGATGTCAAAAAACTGTATACACATTTTAAGAAAGGAAAAAAACTGTACTAAAATTGTAATACTCAAATTGCATTTGACTTCTATAATTGTAAGAGATACAAGATACAAGACAACAAATGTTATTTGTACATATTATTACAATTTTAGTAGAGTTTTTCCCTGTCTTAAAATGTGTATATATTTTTGCTATCCTCTTTATATGTGTATGTGCAGTATGCACACTTTTTTTTTGTTTACTACAGTGTAAGGAAGTAATTCAAACTTTAAAATAACCAATTATCATCATTGATCATATAACTCAAATTAAGTGGTAAAATTTCAGATGTAATCCGTTACCAATCAAAAATCAGTGCATAAGCATATTTAGGTAATCATACCCATGTGTTTTAGAAGTAAGTATATTTTAGAAATGAGTATATTGGGGGACCTCCAACCTCCACCAGAGGCTCCAATTGCCAAAAAGGCTGGACACTGCTGAGGAGACACCTGTGCCTTGGTGTCTCCTTCACTTCACACTTAGGACTAAATGTGGAACCCCCATTTCCTATGACTAGGCCAATTTCTTGTGAATTTCCTAGGCCTCAATTCCATGAATTGACTATATCCATTCATTGATACATTCATTCACCTTGCCCCTGGCGGAAGGGACTGTATTCATTCGTTTCCTGGCCAAAAAACCCATACACCTATATACACCCTGAGACTAAAGGCCTAAAGGAGGAGATGGGGAAAGACTGGGAGAGAAATGGAGAGAGCTTCTCTCTGCCCACTAGAATTCTCTCCTTCTACCAGGAGCCTTAGTGTTTTCTGTATTCTTTTCTGTGAATAAATTCTGTCTTACCAAAAAAAAAAAAAAAAGATAGAACATTGCCACCAAACTGCTATTGCCCTTTGGATCATCTCTGGAGATGTCCCACAGTGCTGCTGAGGAATGTCACCTAAATCCCCCTCCCTGGGAGTTTCCTTCTCCTCCTCCCCTCTGGAGGTTGGGCCCTTGGAACCTCTGGACATCTCAAGCAATAAAGAACCTTCCCTTCTCATGCAACACTGTCTGCGCACCCCCCAATAAAGCTTGTTGTCTGTGAAAATAAATAAATAAATAAAAGAAACTGATACAAGTAGTTATCTCTGGGGACATGACAAAGAATCTACTACACTGTGGTGTAAGGAAGACTTAGTCTGTATATTTTTACTGGGCTATAGTATTCTATTTAGAAAGAGAAAGAGAGATTGATTTACTTTTTAAAAAAAAATGAGGAATGATTCTACAAATAATGTGACAACAATCATCACCTATATGCAAAAATACATCTTGACCTATATAAAGATTAACTCAGCAGGGCATGGCGGTTCATATCTATAATTCCAGCATTTTGGGAGGGTGAACCTGGATGATCATTTGAGGCCAGGAGTTTGAGACCAGCCTGGACAACATAGCAAGACCTATTCTCTATAAAATATTTAAAAATTACGCAGTTATACCAGAGCTTGTCTGTCATCCCAGCTATTTAAGAGGCTGAGACCAGAACTGTTTGAATTCAGGAGTTTGGGGCTGCAGGAAGTTATGCTCATGCCACTGCATTCCAGCCATTGTCACAGAATGAGACCTTGTCCTGAAAGAAGAAAAGAGAGAGAGAGATAAACAGATTCATTCAAAATGGATCATAAATTTAAATCTATGTTTTAAATGTAAAACATAGAAATTTTAGAGGAAAACATAAGAAGAAAACCATCAAGACCTGGGGTTAGGTGAAGTTACTAGAAATGACCATGATCCATTAAAACCATGGATCCATTAAAAAATAATTGATAAATTAGATTTTATTAAAATTAAAGGCATGTGCTCATGCAAAGGTATTGTCAAGAGAATATAAACAAGTTATAATCTAAAAGAAAAGATCTGTAAATCACATATCCAAGAAAGGACTTACATCAAGAATAGCCACTAGGGAAAGGCGAATTAAAAGCATGATGAAAAGCCACTAGAAACCCACAGAATGACGAAGATTTGAAAAAAATACTGGCAATATCAAATACTAGCAAGGATGTAGAACAACAACAACTCTCATACCTTGATGACAGAAATACGAAATGATTCAGCCATTCTGGAAAACATTTTGACAATTTCTTATAATGTTAAACATTGACTTGCCACATAACCAAGCAATTCCATTACAAGATGTTTACCCTAGAATACAAACTTGCACTCATGCAAAAACCTGTACGATACCATTTATAGTAATTATGCTTGTGTACAACTTTACAAAAAACTGGGAGAAGGAGAAGAGAAAACAGACAATGGAGGAAATTAAGAAAGTACAAAATTGGATCCTTAAAAAACGTCAAACATCTTGTAAGACTGTTGGAGAAAAAGAGACTGAAACCAATCACTAGGAATAGAAGCCAAAAAGGTGACATCACTTTAACTCCTAAAGACATTAAAAGAATAATTTTAATAATTATGAATAACTTATGTCAACTACTTGGAAGAAATGGGCAGATTCTTTGAAAAAGACAACTTACTAAAATTGGAATGAGATGAAATATAAAATGGAATTAGCCTTTATCTATTAAACTTGCTATTAAAAAAGACCATTCATCAAAAATTAAATGCCAGCCTAGAAGTTTATATTGATGAATTCTATCAAACATTAAGGACAAAATAATACCAGTCTTATACAAACTCTGGAAATAGAGAAATAAAGAATACTTTTCAATTTATTTAATAAGATAAGCATAACTTTGATTACAAAATATAAAAAGAATATTTAGGAAAAAATTCATAGACCAATATCCCTCACACACATAAATGCAAATATTCTTAACAAAATATTAGCAAAGTAAAACATATATATTATCACATATTGCGATATATAATGTGTAACAGTTATATATACTATAATATAGCACATTAAATATATTTTATATATAATGTAACCATTATGTGCTTTATATAACTATATAAATATATTATATATCATATATAATTACAGACAGAAAATATAACTATATAACATACATTACCTATGCTATATATAGAATAATATCTTAATATGTGTAATGTAGTAATAGAAAATGTTACATATTACATAGCTATATAATTATATGATCACATATACATAATCATATTAAATTACTTTATACATTTAGATAATACTACATGTAACAGAGCACTATTTGACAACAAAAAGGGACAGACTACTGACCCACAATAATGTGGATGGATCTAGCATAACTTATGCTGAGAGAAAGAAGCTGGAGACCAAACAGCACATAAGTCCATTTTTACAAAGTTCTAGAACAGGCAAAAGTAATATAATGTGAAAAATAAACTAGAAAAAGTGTCTTATATTAAAGGTAGGGGTAGGGAAGGGATCTCAGACACACCCCACGTCATGGTAAGTTGTGTATATCATTGGTTTATCTTTTTGTCAAAAGCAGTTAAGAGTTGTATACTTTGATGATTATGCGTGTAAGTTTTACCTCCAAAAAAACTAAGTAGTAAAAATAATTGTGAGGAGAGTGGAGATATCAACAAAAAAATGTATGGCTTAATGTTTCTAATTGTTGCAACTGGTTGAGGGCCCAGGGGTTACTGTACTATTCTGTTTACTCCTGTGTGTCTTTGTCTCTTCTGGCTGCTATAACAAAAGTGCCATAAACTGGGGGCTTATGAACAACAAATATTTATTTCTCACATCTCTGAAGGCTGGGAAGTCCAAGATCAAGGTGCCAGTCGAGTTGATGTAGCAAGAGAGCAAGCTCTTGCAAACTAACCACCTCTCAAAGGCCCCACCTCTGAATACCATTACTTGGGGGTTAGGATTTCAACATATAAATTGTGGACAGATAAAAACATTCAAACCATAGCAATAGATAGTAGGAATTTTGCACATTAAAAGCTAAAAAATAAGTTTAATTCAAGGTACATGGTCGTAAGTGGATAATTTCTAAACATTGCATGCACATACACACACACACACTCACACCACTGGCTCTGATGGCAGAACCACAGGGACTTAATTTCCAGGAAACAGTGGCACTCACTTGCTTCCTTACATGTTCCCTTATGTCCCTTTGTATCTTCCCACTCTGTGGGCACATCTGGGACTTGCCAATTTCATAGATTGATTACAGCACACCATTACCCCAGACTTTCCTCTCCCCATTCTCCACATGGTTGAATTTCCTAACTCAATGTCTTTTCCTCCTGAGGACTTGTCTAACCACTCATGCCATGCCCCCAAAAGAAGATACTGCACATAACCTTCCATAACACTCACCTGCTGTTTAGCATTTATTGTCCAGTAAAATTTCTTTTATTAATGTAATAGTTTAAAAAATGGACACTGACTTGTAAGATTGTCAGAATCTCAGATAAATGTCCTGAAGCATTTCCCCTGTGTTTTCTTCCAGTAGTTTTATAGTTTCAAGTCTTACATTTAAGTTTTTAATCCAGGGGGATCCAACTTGTACCCCAGAGGCTGCATGCAGATTATTTGAGGACTGTTTTGCTTATAATAGTGTTGGAGAGCATAAAAATTATGCATGGACCTCTCCTTTTGCTCATCAGCTTCATTAGTGTTTGTGTATTTATTGCTTGGCCCAAGATAACTCTTAGTCCTCTGATGTGTGGTAGAAGAGAAAAAAGGCTGGACATCCCTGCATCCATTTCTAGTTGATTTTTGTATGCAGTGAGAGGTAGGGATCTATTCAATCTCCTGCATATGGACATCCAGATTTCTCAGCACCATTTATCGAAGAGACTGTCCTTTCTCCAATGTATGTTCTGGATAAAACCTCAAAAGCACAGGCAATGAAAGCAAGAATATATCAATGGAACTATATTAAACTAAAAAATCTACCAAGCAAAGGAAACTATCAACAGCATGACATAGAGACAACCTGCAGAATGGAAGAAAATATTTGCAAACTATTTACCCAACAAGGGATTAATATCCACAGTGTACATGAAACTTATCAGTGAAAAAACAAACAGTCCAATTTTTAAATGGGCAAATTATCTGAATGGATATTTCTCAAAGCATACAAATGTCCAATAAGTATATGAAAAAAATGATGAACATCATTAATCATCAGGAAAATGCAAATCAAAACCACAATTAGATAACACCTCACTTCAGTTAGAATGGTTATTATCAAAAACATAAAATAGCAAATACTGATGAGTAGGCGGAGAAAGGAAATGTAAATTAGTATGACCATTATAAAAAACAATATGGAGCAGCAGTTCTCACCCTGTGGGTCGTAACCTTCAGGAACTATATTAAAGGCTCGTGGCTTTAGGAAGGTTGAGAACCACCAATATAGAGGCTATTCAAAAAACTAAAAATAGAATTGTTTATACCCAGCAATCCTGCTACCGGGTATAAATCCAAAAGAAAGAAGTATATTGAAGAGCTATCTGCACCCCCATGCTTATTACAGCACTATTTGTAAGAGCCTGGATATGAAATCAACACAAGTGTCTATCAATGGATGAATGGATAAAGGAAATGTGGTATATATACACAATAGAATACGACTTAGCCATGAAAAAAGAATGAAACTCTGTCATTCCCAGTGACACAGATGAACCCGGAGAATATTGTGGTAAGTGAAATAAGCCAGGCATGGAGAGAAATATGTCATGTCATCACTCATAAGCAGAAGCTAAAAAAGTTGATCTCATGGAATTAAAGAGTAGAAGAGAGGGTATTAGAGGCTGGAAGGAGTAGAAAGTCGGGAGGATAGGATGAGGTTGGTTAAAGGGAACAAGCTTATAGCTGGATGGAAGGAATAATGTCTAGTGTCCTATAGAACTGCAATGTGCCTATAACTTAACAATAATTTATTATATGTCTTCAAATAACTACAAGGGAGGATTCTGAATGCTTCCAACACAAAAAAGGATAAATTTTTGAGGCAATGGATAATGCCAATCACCCTACTTTGATCATTATACATTGTATATATTTAAATATTATTCTGTGCTGCATAAATATGTGCAATCATTATGTATCAATTATAAAAATTGTTAAATGAAATTTAGCAGAATATCCACCTTCTGGATAGAAAATTGCCATTTTGTTTTTGGCAAATACATTGGTGAACTCTTCCCTTAGACAATCCCTTAGAACTCTTCCCTTAGCTCTTCAACCTGTACTTGGGTTGGGGTGGTCATAATATAGGAGGTTGACAAGGAACAGGACTCACTCTCCTGCCTCTCCCTGGTTGGCCCCATACTGTAGTGAACATTCTCACACGACATCCAGGGAGTGTAGGAGCTGGGTCTGTGTGCACCCTCATGGTGCAGGGTGTGAGCGAAAAAAGAGAAGGAAACAGAACCTAGATGTAAAAGAGTTAATCAAAACAATCTCTGAATTATGCTTCTCCCTACTTTTCTACCTCAGAATTTCTCTAGTATTCTTTTCTGTAATAGATAAGCTTCAGCTTAAATAGGTTAAAGTCTCCACTTATTTTCTGATACTATGAAGTATTCTACATTGGATCATAAAATATTAAACACTCTCTAAAAAGGAGACCTACAGACCAATTTCACTAATGAATACAGATGCAAAAAATACTCAATAAAATCTTAGCCAATAAATTACAACTACACATTAAAAAAAATTTACATTATGATCGAGTAGGCTTCATTCCAGGGATGCAAGGCTGATTTAACATATGCAAATCCATAAATGTAATTCACCATATTAATAGGAGCAAAAAAAAAAAAACCAAAAGACCATATGATCCTCTTAATAGATGTGGAAAAATCATTTGATAAAAGTCAGCATCTTTTTCTAACAAGAACACTTAAAAATATAGGCATAGGTGGCACATTTCTTAAGCTGATTGAAGCCATCTACAACAAACCCACAGCTAATATCATAATGAGTAGAGTAAAACTGAATGCTTTTCCATTTAGAACTGGATCCAAACAAGATTGTCCTCTATCATATTCAACATAATGCTGAAAGTTCTAGCCAATGTAATCAGTCAAGAAAAGGATATAAAAGGCATCCAAATGAGGATAGAGGTCAAACTCCCGCTCTTTGCCAATAATATACTCTTATAGGTAGAGAACCCTAGAGACTCAACCACAAGATTCCTGAAAGTGAGCAAGAAATGTCTCAGGGTACAAAATCAGTGTCCACAAATCACTAGCCTTTGTATATACCAGTAACAACCAAGATTGGAATCTAATCAAAGACACAATTCCCTTTGTAATAGCTTCGAAGAAAATGAAATATCTAGGAATATACCTAACAAAAGAGGTGAAGGTCCTCTACAAAGAGAATTATGAAACCCTAAGAAAATAAATAGCAGAAGACATTAACAAATGGAAGAACATACTATGTTCCTGGCTGGGAAGAATCAACATTGATAAAATATCTATACTACCCAAAGTAATCTACAGATTCAATGCAATCCTCAGTAAAATACCAACATCATACTTTGAAGAACTGGAAAAAATAGTTCTTCATTTTGTATGGAACCAAAAAAACATCATATGGCCAAGACAATTTTTAGAAATAAAACAAACCCTGAGGCATCACCCTAACAGACTTTGGGCTACATTACAAGTCTACAGTGATCAAAACAACAGGGTATTGGCACAAAAATAGAGACATAGACATTTGGAACTGAATAGAAGACCAAGACATGAAACCAATCTCTTATAATCAATGATCTTTGATAAACCAAGCAAAAGCATACAGTGGGGAAAAGAATCCCTATTCTGGCTCAGCAGGCTAAGGCGCCAGCCACGTACACCTGAGCTGGTGGGTTCGGATCCAGCCCAGGCCCGCCAAACAACAATGATGGCTGCAACCAAAAAAAATGGCCAGGCGTTGTGGTGGGCGCCTGTAGTCCCAGCTACTTGGGAGGCAGAGGCAGGAGACTCACTTGAGCCCAGGAATTGGAGGTTGCTGTGAGCTGTATGCCACGACACTCTACCCAGGGTGACAGCTTGAGGCTCTGTCTCAAAAAAAAAAAAAAAAATCCCTATTCAATAAATGATGCTGGGAGAACTGGATAACCACATGTAAAAGACTGAAAGTGACCCTCATCTTTCACCACTTATAAAAATTAACTCAAGATGGATAAAATATTTAAATCTAAGGCATTATAAAAATTATAAAAATTCTAGAAGAAAATAGGGGAAATTATAAAAATCCTAGAAGAAAGCATGAAAAATTCTTGAAGATACTATCCTAGGGAAAGATTTTATGAAGAAGACTTCAGTGACAATCACAACAACAACAAAAATAAACAAATGGGACTTAGTTAAACTGAAAAGCTTTTACACAGCTAAGGACACAACAATCAAAGAAAATAGACAACCTTGAAAATGGGAAAAGATATTTGCATGTTACAAATCTGATGAAGGTTTAATAACTAGAATCTACAGAGAACTCAAATTGATCAACAAAAAAAAGAGCCAACACTCCATCTATCACTGGGCAAGAGATATGAACAGAACCTTCTCTGAGGAAGACAGATGAATGGTTAACAAACATGAAAAAATGCTCATTGTCCCTAATCATCAAAGAAATGCAAATCAAAACAACCCTGAGATATCACCTGACCCCAGTAAGATTAGCTCATATCACAAAGCCCCAAAGTTACAGATGCTGGCATGGATGTGGAGAGAATGGAACACTTTTACTCTATTGGTGAGACTGCAAACTAATACAGCATCTTTGGAAAGAAGTATGGAGAATCCTCAAAGAACTCAAATTAGACTTCCCATTTGACCCTGCAATCCCATTACTAGGCATCTATACAGAAGAAAAAAATTATTTTATCATAAAGACATGTGCACATGATTATTTATGGCAACTCAATTTACAATCTTCAAGATGTGGAAACAACCTAAATGCCCATCAATTCAGGAATGGAGTAACCCAACTGTGGTATATGTATACTATGGAGTACTATTCTGCCATATAAAAATTGGTGACTTTACATCTTTTATGTCAACCTGATTGGAGTTGAAATACCTTCTTGTTAGTAAAGCATCGCAAGAACAGAAGAGAAAATATTCAATGTACTCGATAGTAATATGAAGCCAGTAGATGATCTAATTCATACTCACAGAGGAGAAAAACTCATTTCAATTCAAGTTAGGGGGAAGAAGAACAAAGGAGGGGGTTAGGGCACTCTCACTAAATGGGCACAACGTAGGTGTATACAGCACAACTTTTGGGTTCAGGACAGAAACACAAGAGGGACCCTACCTAACAAATTCAAATATTGTGACTGGTTGTTTGTACCCTCACATGAATCTGAAATTTAAAAATATATATTAATCACTCTCACTTCTAAAACAGACACTTCAGCTCTATGCTAGGCTTGGTATAAAAAACACAACGGACACGTGCATCGAACCTTTCTAAACAACTTTAGCTCGTAGATGTCCTTAGCCCTCACTTAGCTTTTGTAAACAACAACAAAAAAGAAAAAAGAGAGAAAGAAATACTTGTATTGTGTTCCCTTCAAGCCTTAAAAAAATAAAAGTTTATGAAAAAATTTAAAACTTACAGAATATTACATGTACAGACAGTCCTCAATTCATACGTAGTATGATCTGAATGTACCCCCCAAAATCCATGTATTAGAGATTTAGTCCCCACTCCAACAGTGCTGGGAGGTAGGACAGAATTAGAAGTATTTAGGTCATAGGGTTCCAATCTCATGCATGAATAAATGCTGCTTTAGAGAGGGCTTACAGTAGAGGGTTCACTCTTTGTCACTTTTCTGCCTTGTGAAATTCTGCAGGAAGGCCCTGACCAGATGCCAGATTCTGGTGCAGTAGTCTTGGACTCCCCAAACTCCACTGTAAGAAATGAGTTTTTAGGCTGTGTGCAGTGGCTCACACTCTTAATCCCAAAACTCTGGGAGGCTGAGGCGGGTAGATTGCCTGAGCTCACAGGTTCAAGACAAGTCTGAGCAAGAGCAAGACCCCATCTCTAAAAAATAGCTGGGCATTGGGGAGGACACCTGTAGTCCCAGCTACTTGGGAGACTGAGGGCAAGAGAATCGCTTAAGCCCAAGAGTTTGAGGTTCCTGTGAGCTGTGACGCCACGGTACTCTACCAAGGGTAACAAAATAAGACTCTGTCTCAAAAAAAAAAAAAGAAATGAGTTTTTATTCTTTATGAATTACCCAGTCTGTGGTATTCTGTTACAGCAGCAGGGACTAGACCAAGCCAACATGAGGTTGTGTAAACTTGTGTACATTAGGACCGTGAAAAAGCACAAATGGCTGAACCTTTACTCGGCAACTTCAGACTGCCTACAACCGGGAGCAAAGGCACTATGGAATTAAAAAGTTGTATAAAGCTACATTCCTCATCCCTTCCAAAGCTGCCCCAAACAACATTAAGAATATTTTTTAAAGGGTGAAAACAAAAGAAGGAAAATACCATCTTAAAAGACATACTAACAAACAAAACATGGAAAGATCCACAACTCCAAATTGCAAAATGATACAAACCTGGAAAACACCATATCATGTGGCCTAAGGAAGGAGATGGATGAGAGATAATGGACATCATCAGACTTAGCTAGTCACAAAGGTCCATGAAAGTAGGCATCCCTGTCCTAAGACACTGCTCTAGTCATCAACCTTTGACTGGCGTTTTTGAATAGGGTGCATCATGACAGAAGCAAACTGATCCATAGTCAGGAGAGGTCAGTATAGAGGAGAAGCACGATGAGCTGCCACTTTCATTATTGAGGACATGGCATCTGAACTGAGGGAGAGTGCCAGGAAACAAGAGGAAGGGGACAGTTATCCTCAGGTTATAAAACACACAGCTAGGCATCAGGACTTCATAAAAGTGCCACTGACTTTCTGGTTGCAAAAACAGACTTGACTTCTTCATCTTAAATATATCACAGGTAATCTGATTTTCTGATGAAAGAGATCAAAGAAGAAAGATAAAGATCCTAAATGATAAGTCACAAGAAGATAATCCAGTTGAAAGAGCTAAGTAAAACATGAAGGAGAAAAGTTTTTAAAAATTATGAATTAAAAATCACATTAGAAACAACCAAAATTAGTATTCAGAAACATAGCGTGAGCAAAAAATAAAAATTGTAGAGCCGAAGCTATAAATGGATTAAATTGCCTCCCTCTAGGGATACAGAGCAGTTTGTGTCAGACTGACCTTTATGTTTATTATAGCAGTTATAAACTCTGGACAAAATCTATCTTATAATGTTTGAAGGAACTAGGCAACAACCAAAATCAGGTAGAAGCTGAAGGTAATTCAACTCCTGAGAGAAAGGAATCACACTGTGTAATCCACATACGTATTGCTTTTCCTTCAAGAGCAGCCCATTCCCCACGGTGAGAGTCAGGTAGATCTCAAGCAGAAAATCACAAGACTGTTGATAAGAGTTAAAAGAGAGATGTGAGAGTCGCTAAGAATTAAGACAGAAATCCAACAAAAGGGGGAGGCACTGAAAGAAAACCCCAGTGTCCATGGTTACTCTCCCCTCCAAGTAGTCCGCTGTCCTTGCACGATCTCAGGAAAAAGTGAGAGTCCAAAGAGCAGAGCAGGCACTGAGCACAGATACCAGCAGGTGCCTCTCTCCAGGAAAGTGGAGTTTGGAATCTGAGTCTCGCCAAGTTAAAAAGACTAGGTAATTACCTCACAGTTTCTATTAAAATCCCAAAAAGACCACACCATGAGAGTAAATTCATGTGCCCAGACTAACAGGTGTGCCCAAAGACTAAGGGCAAAACTAAGTGAATCACTCTAATATAGCATAAAATCAAGCAATTTAAAAATGAGCTATCAGTAATAAGACAGCTTGCTATAATAAAAGCCAGCCCTCTTTGGAGAAAGAAAGCAGAATCAGGACTCTCCAAAACAGCGGTTCTCAACCTGTGGGTGAGTTCCGCAACTCACAGGAACTGTATTAAAGGGCTGCAGCATTAGGAAGGTTGAGAACCACTGATCTAAAACACAAACCACAATGTCCAATATTAATAAAAATTCAGTACGCACGTGAAGATATGCATTTCATACTTAACAAAAAAACAGTGAATAGATAGACCCACAAAATCTCAGGAGCTGAGATTAGCAGAAAAGGACTTCAAAATAGCTATGATAAATATGCTAAAAAACATATACAAGAATTTTCTCTACTGTGGCATATTGACACTTGGCTGGAAAATTTGCTGGAAAATTCTTTATTGTGAAAGGAACTGTTCCATGCCTTGTAAAATGTTTATCAGTATCCTTAGTTTCTACCCACTAAATAGCATTCCCTTAGTTATGACAAACAAAAATGTCTGCAGACATTACCAAATATTCCTTATAGAAAGAAATTGCCCTGAATTAGTACCACTGATATATAGGGGGAAAATGTACATGGAAACAAAAAATAGGGAATTTCAGTGATGACAAGGAAGCTATAAAGAAAAAACTTACATTCTAGAGCTAAAAATACAATGCTTAACATTATTTTTTAATTGAGACACAATCTCACTTTTGTTGCCCTTGGTAAAGTGCTGTAGTGTCACAGCTCACAGCAACCTCCCACTCTTGGGCTCAAGTGATTCTCCTGCCTCAGCCTCCCAGAAGCTGGAACTACAGGTGGTTGCCAGAACTCCCTGCTATTTTTTGTTTGTTTGTTTGTTTAATAGGCCTGGGCTGGATTTGAACCCACCAGCCCCAGAGCATGTGGCCAGCATCCTAACCACTGAGCTACAGGTGCCCCACCAATTATTAATACTTTTAAATGAGATAATACTGAGAAAAATAGATGAAATTAATGTATTGGCCTCAGGACAAAAGGATTATCGGTAAATTTAAATTAGGCTAATAAAATTATCTAGCCTAAAGCACAAAGAGAGAACAAAATTGTAAAATCTGACCAAAGCTTCCATAGCCTGTGGTTCAGTGCAATGCTGTCTAAGATATCTATAGTTGAAGTCCCTGAGAATAGAGGCAGAGAAAGGGGGTGGGGAGGAAATGTTTTGGAGAAATAGTAACCGAAATTTCTCTAGATTTTGATTTTTTTAAAGCCCCAGCAATTTGCCAATACTGGAGTTCAGTAAACTCCAAACAGAAGGAATACTAAGTATAGAAAACTACACTTAGGCAAAATTACAGTCAAACTGCTAAAAACCATAAGCAAATAAAAAACAATCTTAAAAGAAGCAAAAAAAAAATTATACACAGGGAAATAATGATAAGAACAACAGCTGAGTTACCAGGAATAACAGAGGCCAAAATGCATTTGAATAACAACTTTAAATTTCTGGGGTGGGGAGGAAACCTCTCAAACTAGACTTTTGTGCCCAACAGAAATACTCTTATGACAGAAAAGTGAAATAAAGGCCTTTTCAGATGAATGAAAAGTGAGAAAATTTATCAATTACATACTTACAATATAAGAAATACTAAAGGAATTTTTTCCAGACTGAATGCAAACAAAACTAGATAGAAAAATCTATAGAAAGAAATGCAGACCACTAGTAGCAAATGTTAATTATATGGGTGAGTGGAAGATGGTTTTTCCCCATTGAATACACATTTTAAGACAAAAAAATCTTATTTTTCTTAAATTATTTAAAAGTTAAAAGTTAATTTACTGTTTACAACAAACATTAAAACATTGTGCTGTAAGATTTATGACTTAGGTAGAAGTAAAAATATATAACCAAACAGTTACAATGGATAAGGAGAGATAAATAAAATTATGCTGTTTTAATTTTTTTACATTGTATCTAAAACTCTGTGATAAATTAAGATTGATGTGATATTTCCTAGAACAATTATGAAAAACACATTTCTAGATAGAAGTATTATTAAAAAGCTAATAGAAGATAAAGAATAGAGTACTAAAAAGTACTAAATCAACGCATACACCAAAAAAAAGATGAAAAAGAAGAGCAAAAGTACAAAGAATAGCAAATAGAGGTAGATTTAAAACAACTATATTAATAAGTACATTAAACATAAATGAACTAAATATACTAATTAAAAGGCAGGGATTGTCTGCCAGGATTATAAAGCAAGATTCAACAGTAGACTAATTACAAGAAAATAAAGGTACATGCAGATTGAAAGTGAACAGACTGGGGAGGAGCCAAGATGGCGGTCTGTAGCCAGCTTTCTGCAGACGCTCCTGTCCAGAAGGAGAGTTAAAGGATAGAAATTTGGCGAGAAAGCCAACGGTTTGGAGCTGAGCCAAGAGACAAGGTCGAGGAACACACATCA
>CAUYON010098331.1:0-12869 GCA_963573935.1 Arctocebus calabarensis | reverse complement strand
GGAGCCTAAAGTTTGGAAAACAGTACAACTTACTTATGATAGGGTGATGCAGAAGTCATAATTCTCTAAATTTAAATCCTAAATGGATATCTCTGGCAAATGAAACTATAGAGGACTTTTATTTAGTCTTTTTTTTTTTTTAAACAGAGTCTCATTATGTCGTCCTTGGTAGAGTGCCTTGATGTCACAGCTCACAGCAACCTCCAACTCTTGGGCTTAAGCAATTCTCTTGCCTCAGTCTCCCAAGTAGCTGGTACTACAGGCACCTGCCACGATGCCTGGCTATTTTTTTAGTTATAGTTGTCGTTGTTTGGGAGGCCTGGGCTGGATTCGAATCCGTCAGCTTCAGTGCATGTGGCTGGCATTGAGCCACAGGCGCCAAGCCATTTAGTCGTGTATTTTTAATGTTTGAATTTTATATTACTATTTTAATCATGAAAAAACTAGAGTGGTAGTGAGCAACTTTGTGAAAATAAGTCATGCCACCTAAGAAGAATACTGTAGTATTTTTTCCATGAGAATAACTGGCATTATAGAGAAGGGACATGGCATAGATACATTTGAGCTTTCACAGACATGACTTTTTAAAAGTTGTATAACATATATGCAGAAAAGCACACATCTTAAGAGACTGTTCCATGAATTTTCTACAAATTGAAAACATCCATGTAACCAATACCCAAAGTAAGCTTTCGTAGTCTTTTGATTTTCTTTCCCAAAAAAAGTTTTCATTAAAACTGTTGATTAGTGAGAAAATACTCACATAGTTGATTGAGAGAAATAGGTACTGCTTACTTCCCCCCAATAATTTAATGAAAAAAAAAGACATCATTGTATTTTTAATGATTGCATGGGGAAATAGGTTCATCTTTGACAATCTTAGAAAATAATAAACCAACAAGGAAAAAGCATGTTCTGTTTCTTTTCATCCCAGAAAAATTAACAGGCAATATATTAGGGTAAGTAAAATGCTGGAACACTCTGTTGAAAATCCTAGTGAAATCTTACTCTCTGGAGAGTTGGGGATTTAGAGGTGATTTAGAATGTACTATAATGAAGGATTAGATTAAATGACTTCCGGGCACGTGGGAATTCATAATGCCAGTGAGTGATGAGATTGGATTTTGATACCTTAGTTTCTGTATTTTTAAAAGTAATCAGTGTTTTTCAATAAATCATTATAAACCAAGGTACATCAGATGCTTTATTCTCTAAATGGTCTCTTTTTCTGGGACTCTTCCTGTTGATTTCCCATCTGCTACCTTGAGACCATTTGTTTCTCAACATCAGAGAAATACTCTCATAATACAGATCTCATCATGCTAATTCCTCAGATAAAAACCTTCTGTGGGGCTTATGATCATCTTATGATAATAGGAGACTACCATATGACTCACTCCAAAAAAAGACCACTGTACTACCCATACAGAATATAAAAGGCAACTGTCTGAAATCCTGGACAGGATGAACAGAGGAACTGTAGTGGAGAAAGAGGGCAGGAGCTGGGAGCCTGGAGAAGACGGAGGCTTGTAGTCTGGCGCTAAGTGCAGCAGGTGTGGGGAAGGACCGTTGGGTGCCGATGGGAAAACTGTGGGCTTTCTGGCCAAGGAAAGTAGAATCTAAGATGAAGCTGAAACTGGAGAAACCTTGGCCACTGAAGAGAGTGGAAGAATCCTACAAGAAAGAGCCAAGAAAGCGTGCTCAAATTCTGTCTTTCCACATCTCTTGACTAAAACCTGAATCATTCCTGTGTGACAGACTCAAAGCAGCCACATGAGAGGCAGAAGATAGTGAGATGACTTGCTGCCCAATGAACAGTATATAGTTTAAGTTTAGCAAAGATAATTGGCTCCTAAAACAGACAAAAAGAAACCAATGCTCATTTGAGAAAAATAACTTAGAAACTTAATAATTAACATTTATGATGTCAAGAATACAATTCTAAAATTATGCAGCATATAAAGATGGTCAAAGGAATCAGTGCATGCTTTTAGAATGGGGGCTTTAAGTCAATTACAGTCACAAGTCACTTAACCTTGGGGCTATGTTCTGAAAGAGACATCATTAGTTGATTTCTTCGCTGTGTGAACATCATGGAGTGTACTTACACACACATAAATGGTATACCCTACTTACACATGTAGGCTGTATGGTACAATGTTTGCAGCCTGTCACTCCTAGCCTATAGACCTGGGCAGCATGTTACTAAACTGAATACCACGGACAGTTGTTACACAACAGTAAGCATTTGTGTATCTAAATGTAACCTAAAGGTAGAAAAGGTACAGTAAAAGTACAATATAATACTTTTGGACCATTATCAGATATGCCTTCCATCATTGACCAAAAGTTTTTATGTGTTGTGTGACTGTATTTGATGCTTCAAAGGCTTTTTATTAGAAACTTTGTTGCCTCCATTTTTCTTTTCCTTTTTTTTTGAGACAGAATCTCACTTTATTGTATTCTTCACCACTATATACCATTATAAAGAAAAAACAAAAATGAAAAAACAAAATGAAACCAGTCGGAGCAAGAATGAGACTCCATCTCTACAAAATATAAGAAAATTAATTGGGCATGTACACCTGTAGTTCTTGCTACTCAGGAGCCTGAGGTATGAGGATCGCTTATGAGGATTGCTTAAGCCCAGGAGTTAAAGGTTGCAGTGAGCTGTGATGATGCCACTGCATTCTAGAACAAACAACAGAGACTTTCTCTCAAAAAGTAAATAAATAAGTAAAAAACAAAACAAAATGTGTCAGTTCTTTTAAGAATATCCTTGAAGGGGTGGTGCCTGTGGCTCATCGAGTAGGGCGCTGGCCCCATATACCAAAGGTGGCGGGTTCAAACCCAGCCTTAGTCGAACTGCAAACAGAAAAATAGCCTGGTGTTGTGGTGGGCGCCTGTAGTCCCAGCTACTTGGGAGGCTGAGGCAAGATACTCGCCTAAGTCCAGGAGTTGGAGGTTGCTGTGAGCTGTGTGACGCCATGTCACTCTACCAAGAGCGATAAAGTGAGACTCTGTCTCTACAAAAAAAGAGAATATCCTTGATGAAGCAGTAAAATATATTAATATTTATTAAATCTTCACTTTTGAGTATATGTATTTTTAATAGTCAGTGTGATAAAATTGAAGTATGTATAAACGTACATGCCAAAGTATGATAGTAGTCTTGAGGAATAGCACTTAAACTATTGAGTGAGTTGTGAACTGAGCTAGTCACTCTTTTGTTGAAATACATTTTTTACTAGTAAGACTGGTGAGCAATCATGTTTATTCATACTTGGGTATTTGTCAGACATTTTCTGGACAATGAACAAAGCTTGTCACTTCAAGGAAAATGACCAACAGTAAAGGTTGCCAATGATAAGAATTGTGTTTTCAAGTAAAAGTTATAATTTTAGAATGCCTTGTATTCACCACTGTAAGCTTGACAGCTTCCTATAACTTAAATTACTTTTCTAATGAAATTAGTGGTATTATCAATGAATGTAATTTTTTAAATATTATGTAAAATGATTCGTCAACATTGAGAAGAATTGCCTAATTGAGGAAACTGGTGTTTCATGCGTGAGTAAGAAGTTCATTAAAAGTTCCAGACCAATGTATTCAAGGTCTTCAATGTATTTCAAGGTCTTAAAATACAAAAAGTTTGTTTCCATTCATTGATACTGTTTCTGATTCTACACTGCAGCTAGCCTTCATGAAACTGTGACTTGAGTTTCAGTATCATGTCAAAAAAAGAATAACCACAATTTTCTGAAAAAAACTATTAAAATACTTTTTCTTCTTCCACCTGAGGCTAGATTTTCTCTGTGTACTTTAATCAAAACCAAATAACATATTGCAACAAAATAAATGTAGAAGCATATATGAAAATTCAGATTTATTAAGCCAGATATGAAAGATATTTTCAAATAGTACTACTGTTTTAATTTTGTTTTGAAGAGCATGTTTTTTTAAATAAAAATGTTACTTATGTTAACATAAATGGGTTTATTATTGTTTAAAATAAATTAGATACTTAAAAATTTCTCAGTTTTAACTAAATTAAATTGGTTTTCTTTTATTTGTTTGTTTTATTTTGTTTTTTTTTTTTTTTTAAGAGACAGAGTCTCACTTTGTCGCCCCTGGTAGAGTGCAATGGCTACATGGCTCACAGCAACCTCCAGCTCCTGGGCTTAGGCCATTCTCTTGTCTCAGCCTCCCAAGTACCTGGGACTACAGGTGTCCGCCACAACGCCCAGCTATTTTTTTTGTTGCCGTTTGGCCAGAGTCAGGTTTAAACCTGCCACCCTTAGGTATATAGGGTTGGCGCCCTACTCACTGAGCCACATTAAATACTAATACAGTAAATATTGATAGATATAACTCACATGAATACAAACTTGAGGATCTTCAATAATTTTAAAACTGTAAAAGGGTTATGAGTTCAAAGTGTTTGAGAATCCTTACCTATATTCCCTTCTCCATTTAGGTGGGTGTGTTTTGCTGTCACCTATACGGCCATGTTTGTTTCTGCCTGAGGCTTGAAATGCTTTCCCTGCTATTTTCTTGGCCATATTTTAAGGTCTAATTTTGCTTTACGATTCTTAGTCATCCTACTCTCTAGTCGTTCTTCCTTCTTTATAGTCTTCCAGGGTTTATTATCTATTCTACTTGTCATTTTTGAACTTTATCTTACGATAGGTATATATCTCATGTTAGATGAATTAATGTTTATAAAGCACTTACAACTGTATTTGGCATATATATTTGTATATATTTGTATTTGTATTATATATTATAAGATGTAGCAGCTAATTATAGAAGGGTGAGTAAGGGAAAGAAAGGAGTCAACTTATGATGACATCTGGATTCCTGGCTTGTGTAACTAAGATAGTAGTGTCATTTATTAAAATAAGATACAGGATTGAATGAAATTTTCTTCGGAAGATAAATTCCGTTTGACAATTGGAAGTAAGGATAGGTCATTCAAATAGAAGTGTCCAGTAGCAGTTGGATGTTATGTGTCTGGAGCTTAGAGAAAGAAATCTAGAGTAGAAATATGGACCTGAGAACTGCCCCCCATGTATAATAAAAATTGCCACTCTTTATTGACAGTTTATCTTGTATCAGGCACTTTGGTGAGCACTTCTTATAATTTAATTTTCATAACAATCCTTGAGGTAGTATTATCCTAGATGAGGAAGTTCATCCTTAGAGGAGTATATAACTCCTCTAAATTTTATAACTCCTCTAAGTATAACTTGCTCCGGACCACACAAGCTCAGTGGCAGAGTTATGATTTGAACCCAGGTCTTTCTCCAATATCTTTGGTTTACTGAGTAACTGAAGTTTGGAGAATGTGTAAGATCGCCCAAGGGGAAAATATAGTAGAAGTAAAGAAAGCTGGAGACAGAATCCTGGAGCTTCAGCATTCAAGGGAGGGACAGAAAAGAAAAACCAATGCCTGTTGGAATAGAACAGCCAGAGAGAGGGGCGGGGAAGGGGGGCAGAGAGGTCAGAAGTGATGTCTTAAAGAGAAAGAAGGAGAGCATTACAAAATCTTGAATGAGTAAGAAAGAGGGGGCGGTGAAGGGAGTGTGGACAGAGCTATATCTGAACTGTCCAGGATTTTTTAGTTCAAGTGTATCTTCTTATACATCTTTGATTACACTCCTAACCCAAGTATTTATTCTTCTTTTTTAAAGAATATTTATACTTTACATGTGGGTTTTGTTCTTTCCACCTTACGTTTTTATTCATGTTTCCTTGTTCATGATATTTATATATTTTTCTTATGTTTTATGAAAATCACTGCATTCAACCTTCTAGGACAATTTAGTATGATGTCCTTTACTATGATGTCCACTTTCTTACTCATTTATCACTATTGATACTTTTTATTTAGAATATAGTATTTAAAAATTACATTCTTCCCCCCCTATTTTCCTGCTTCTCTGCATGACTAATTTTTATTTTGTTTGGTTACAGACTTTTATCATGTTTAAAGTTGAAAAGCTTTGCATGTTTATGAATATGTTTGAGCTTTTATTTTACTCCTTTGGATTTTATATTCATTTATTCATATATTTATTTTTGAGATAGAGTTTCACTCTGTTGGCCTGGGATAGAGTGTAGCAACTTATAAAATGTTAATTAAAGGCTGGGTGCAGTGGCTCACACCTGTAATCCCAGGACTCTGGGAGGCAAAGGTGGGTGGATTGCCTGAGCTCACCAATTTGAGACCACCTTGAGCAAGAGCGAGACCCCATCTCTAAAGATACCCGGGTATTGTGACGGCACCTGTAGTCCCAGCTACTTGGCAGACTGAGGCAAGAGAATCATTTGAGCCCAAGAGTTTGTGGTTGCTGTGAGTTATGACTCTACAGCACTCTACCGAGGGTGACAAAGTGAAACTCTGTCACAAAAAAAAAAAGGTTAGTTAAGTCTTTAAAACATCAATATATGTATTTTACTAATTCTGTCTTAGTAGGAAACTGACTCTTAAGTTGGTTTTCCATCTGTAAAGTGAAAGTTCCCATTAAATAATGTTATGTTCTTTTGTTTTGATTAGCCAGTGGGTGGAGACCTTTTTCAGTACTTTTTTTTTTTTTTTGTAGAGACAGAAGTCTCATTTTATCACCCTTGGTAGAGTGCTGTGGCATCACACAGCTCATAGCAACCTCCGACTCCTGGGCTTAGGCGATTCTCTTGCCACAGCCTCCTGAGTAGCTGTGACTACAGGTGCCCACCATAACGCCTGGCTATTTTTTTGTTGTTGCAGTTTGGCCAGGGCCAGGCTTGAACCTGACACCCTTGGTATATGGGGCCCCACTCACTGAGTCACAGGTGCCACCCCTTTTTCAGTACATTTTTAAAGCTCTTCATCTCTGTGAGACTCTATGTATTTTTCTTAAAAACCCATACTGAACTTTAGTAGTCAATTAGGTGAAAAGACATATATGTAAAAATTATGTATTTTTCCCTCTAATCATTATTTTACATTTAAAATCTAGTTACATTGTTTGGACCATAAATAAAATGTGAAGAAAACATTGAACTATCAAAAAAAATCTTAAATGAGTCCTTGCTGTTTTAGATATTGTAGGAGTGGTCAGTAAGAACTGACAAGTATTGGCAAAAAGGAAGTGATGGGTAACATTGGCAAAGACTGTTGAGTGGTTAGATGGGATGAGATGTGAATGAGAGATGAAGAAGTGGAGACAGGGATAGTGTTTTGTATGTGAAGGAAGTAAAGGTATGCTAGAAGTAAGTATACAGCTTGAGGCATGTGAGGTCACAGGAAGATTATTTTTTTAAATGAAAGAAGTAAAGATTAAATGTTGTTGAAAAGCCATTATGAGTGTTCTCTATTGCTGAATAACAAATTAGTGACGTAAAACAACATTTTATTTTGTGGGCCAGGGAGAGGTTTTGGGGAAAGTGGTGGTTCATCTCTGACCATGAGGTGTCACCAGGTGTCTAGAACTAGAGGATCCACTTCCAAGATGCTCCTTCACTCACAGGTCTGACACCTGCTGCTGCTTTGTGCACATTCACCTCTGTCCCTCCCTTTCCATCCCCTACATGGCGTCTGATCCTCCTGGCCTTCTCATATGAGAAGCTATACTTACATACTTACAGTGGTAGGGTGTTCATACTTACTGTACAGTAGTTGGCTTCCAAAAGGCTTCTAAAGGACTATAGCTGGAACCTGTCTTCAGATGGTCTAAGCAGTTATATACGGCCTCCCAGATTCAAGAAGGTGGGAAATAGATACCTTCTCTTATTTGCAGAGCGGCAAGGTCCCTTTTCAGAAGAGCACATGGGATGGAAAATGTTGTGGCAAGATGGAAAGAATAGGCGCGTAAGGTCATATGTGAGCGCTATAGCAGGGAGTTGAGGAAGTTTTCATTTGATGGCTTCTTGAAAATAGAAAATAGAGCTGAGCATGGATATGTGAGGGGTTAGAGAGTACAAAGTGGGACAGTCAGAATTTTGAGGACAGTGGACGCCATTTGAAATTGTTGCCGTGGTGCCATTATTTTTTCCAGTATCGCCTAGCATCCAGGGGGTAGGATTAGAAAAGATGAGCAGCTAGATTGATCCAGGCTTTTGGAGTATGGCTAAGCAGATGCAAGAAAATGAGTAGGAGGCAAGGAAATTGAGGTCATGTAGTGATTGGTGTGTTAAAGGTTTGGAGTTTTCAGCTATAGAGAGAAGATAGGAGACTGATAAGGTGGAGGTTTTGAGAAACAAAATTTTTAATGAAATTTAATAGGTGTAATGGCAGTGACAGAGGGAGAGGGGATAGGAGGTTGTATTCAGAGAATAAGATGTTTCAATTTAGTATTCCAGAGACAGGACATTTCTGGGTAGTTTGCGATATTCTAAAGAATGATCTTGGAAGTACATGACTGAATGGAAATGGAGATAAAGGTCATTTGAAAGTAAGGAGTTCAAAGAACCAGGACGCACAAGGAATGACTCAGTCACCCAGGACATGTGGCAGAGAGGAAGAATGTGCGTAAACTAGGGACTGATGTCTTCCGTGCGTGAGGGAAATGAGCAGGGGATAAGCAGAACTAAGTGGGACAAAAGGCTAGAGAGGTCCTGAGAAGTAAAACTCCTGTCTCACTTTTTAGAAACCTCTCTCATAATACCTAGTCCAGCATGTCACATATGGAATTTAGATGGTAAACAATTAGAATTGTAATGTCCTCTGATGAATTTACTCCTTAATCATTATGAAGTGACCTTTTTTATCCCTAGTAATATTCTTGCTCTGAAAACTACTTTGGCCGATACCAGCAAGTCATTACAGCATTCTTTTCATTGCTATTAACATGGTATATTTTCCCCATTCCTTTATTTTATCTATATGTGTCTTTATTCTTCAGGTAATTTTCTTATAGACAGCATATAGTTGGATCTTGCTTTCTTTGTCCAGTCCAAAAATCTGTACCTTTTAATTGGGATGTTTAGAAGATGTGATTTAATTTGAATATTGATAAGATAGGTTTTAATTCTCCATCTTATTATTCAGTTTCTATTTATTTTAACTCTTCTTTGGTGCCCTTTTCCTCTTTTTCTGCTTTTGGATTGAATTCTTTTATGATAGAAATTAAACATGAATTTTATGAATATCCTCTATTTTTATCTTCTTTGTAGGCTTACTATCTATATATTTTTTTATTTTGTAATTGGTCCCTTTATGATTTATAATATGCATCTTTAACTTTTCATAGTCTGCCTTTAAATAGTATTATGCCACTTCACAACTTCACATAGACTATGTGGTAAGAATCTAAGAATGGTGTATTTTCATTTTCCCTTTCTCAACCTTTGTGCTATTATTTTTAGTATATTAATTAATTTATTTACTGTTAGAGACAGGATCTTGCTCTGTCACCCAGGCTGGAATGCAGTAGTGCAGTGGAATTATCATTGCTACCTGCAGCCTCAACCTCCTAGACTCAAGCAGTTTCTTCCCTCAGCTACCCAAATAGCTGAGGTTATAGGTGCATGCATCATACCCATCTGTCTCTTACTGGTTATTGAAATGGTTTCTTGCTGTATTGTCCAGACTGGTCCCAAACTCTCAGCCTCAAGCTATCCTCCTGCCTTGGCCTCCAAAGTCCTGAGGTTATAAGCATGATCCACTGTGCTCAGCCCCATTTATGCCATTGTTGTCATACATTTTACTTCAATGTAGGTTATAAACCTCACAATACATTGATACTGCTTTTGCAATTATCTTTTGCAGGGAGCCCAAATAAAGAAGGAAAAATGTTTTTATTTACCTACATATTTATATTTCCAGTGCTCTTCATTGTATAGATCCAGATTCTCATCTGTTACTGTTTTCCTTCTGCCTGTAGGACTTTTTTTTCTTCTTACGTGCAGGTCTGTTAGTGATAAATTCTTTTAGCTTTTGTATATATGGAAAAGAAAACCTTTATTTTGACTTTTTAAAAGAGATTTGCTGGGCATAGAATTCTAAGATTTTAGAATTTAGTGCTTTAAAAATATTTCACTGTCCTCTGGCTTGCTTTGTTTCTGATGAAGAAACTACCTTCTGTTTGTTTCTCTGTGTATAATAAAGCGCTTCTTTCTGGCTGTTTATAAAATTTCCTCTTTATTACTGGTTTTAAGCAATTTGAATATGTCGTGCATTGATGTAATTTCCTTCATGTTTCTTTTTCTTGTAGTTCTGTGTGAATATATAGACTTAGAGATTTTGTCACATTTGCCACGTTTTGGCTTTTAATTTTTTAAATATTTTTGTTCATTAACCCTGTCCTCTTCCTTAGGGGATTCCAGTCATATGTACATTAGTATGCATTAAGTTGGCACCACAGCCACTGCTAATTGATGGTCTGGGTTTTTTGTTTGTTTGTTTGTTTTTAACCTGAATGATTTTCTTTCTGAATTTCATTTTGGATACCTTCCATAGTTATGTTTTCAAGTTCATTAAGTTTTTTCTTCTGAAGTGTGTAATGTACTGCTAATCTCATTTAATGTAGGCTTAATCTTAGGACAATAATTTTCATCTCTAGAAATTTTATTTGGTCCTGTTTATATAATCCATATCTCTCTTCAATATGTTTTTGCTCTCCTCTTCCTTCTTGAACATATAGAATATAGGTATTATAGCTTTTTTTACTACCCCTGTTTTTAACATCTGTGTCTTTTTAAGTCTGTTTGTGTTGACTGATAGTTCTCTGCATTTTTCCTACCTGGTAATTTTTTGTTAAATACTAAATATGGTGAATTTTACCTTAGTCAATACTAGTTATTTTTGTATTTCTTTCACTATTCTTGATCTGTGTTTTGGAAAATAGTTAAATTATTTGGAAACAATTTGATTCTTTCAAGGCTCTGATTATTCTGTACTCTGTCTGATCTGATGTCCCACATATCATGAGTGCCATGATGTCAGCCTAGCTCACAGCAACCTCAGCCTCATGGGTTCAAATGATCTTTTGCCTCGCCCTTCCAAGGAGCTGGGACCACAAGTGCCTACCACATGCCCAGCTTTTTCTATTTTTAGTAGAGACAGAGTCTCTGTTTCTCAGGCTGGTCTCAAACTCCTGAGCTCAAGCGATCCTCCCATCTTGGCCTCCCCGAGTGCTAGGATTACAGGCATGAGCCCCCACACCTAACCTTTGATGTCTGATATATATATATATGTGTGTGTGTGTGTGTGTGTGTGTGTGTGTGTGTATATATATATACTTTTTTTTTTTTGTAGAGACAGAGTCTCACTTTATCACCCTTGGTAGAGTGCTGTGGCATCACACAGCTCACAGCAACCGCCAACTCCTGGGCTTAGGCGAGTGTCTTGCCTCAGCCTCCCAAGTAGCTGGGACTACTATTGTGGTGCCCGCCACAATGCCCAGCTATTTTTCTGTTTTTGCAGTTGGGCTGAGGCCAGGTTTGAACCCACCACCAGGCACAGGTGCCGCCATATATTATTAATACAAGATTTTTCTGTTCTGCTGGTGGAAATCAGACCTCTTACTGGCCCTGTGTTAGATCTTGAATTGGTTCTGCTCCTTACAATGGTTCCTTCCATGGCTTTGGGTAATTTCTCACATGCATGCAATGATTAGTGCTCAGTTAAGATAACCTTCTGCAGACCTCTGGAGTTCTTGGTTTGCAGCTCTTTCCTTCTGTGACGCACTCTCCTTTATAGAGTCTGTCCTGTTAAACTTTAGTTCCTTTGACTGCCCTGATTTCTCAACTCTGTTTCTTCAGCTGGAGGACTACTGGACTGTATGCCAGTTTCTTCTCCATGCCTGATGGCCGAGAAACTCCAGGCAGTAAGCCATAGCGACGATGGGGCTCACCATTTGTTTTCCCTCTCTCAGGGATCACTGTCTTGTACTGCCTATATTGTTCATTGTCTGAAAACTATTGTTTGATTTATGTTCAATTTTGTAGTTATTTAAATGAATCTAGTTGATATTATTTCATCAGGCCTGATAGAATAACTAAACATAAGGCTCAGTGATTGATAAAGTATTATTTAAATATTTAAATATAGGCATTCTCTGGGTTATGGACAGCCCCGCTTATAGCATTAGCATAAGCTTATTAGCTATAGCATTAGTTTATAGCATTCGGTAATTATGAACAGGCTCCCAAGGCTCCCTATAAGGATAATTTATGTTAAATAATTAAATTAAAAATTTGAGAACTATTTTCTTCCATACATGTAAATAAACCCCCATGATGTAAGCAGTTCTTTAAATAGGGGCTAGTCTCATTGTTTATACAGTTGCTTATGCTCTAATGAAAACATCAATTATTACCAAGCAGCATAGTAGATTAATTATTGAAATGGACAGGTTATCATTGGTTTGGTTAGAAGATCACAATAAGCATAGTATTTCTCAACACATCAAACAAATTATACACCATGACCAAGTGGGCTTTATCCCAGGATCTCAAGGCTGGCTCAATATATGTAAATCTATAAATGTAATTCAGCACATAAACAAATTAAAAAATAAAGACCATATGATTCTCTCAATTGATGCAGAAAAAGCTTTTGACAATATCCAGCATCCCTTCATGATTAGAACACTTAAAAAAAATGGTATAGAAGGGACATTTTTTTAAACTAATAGAGGTCATCTACAGCAAACCCATAGCCAATATCGTATTGAATGGAATTAAATTGAAGTCATTTCCACTTAGATCAGGAACCAGGCAAAGTTGCCCATTATCTACTCTGCTCTTCAACATTGTAATGGAAGATTTAGCCATTGCAATTAGGGAAGAGAGGGTGATTAAGCATATCCCTATAGGGTCAGAAGAGATCAAACTTTCACTTTTCACAGATGATATGATTGTATATCTGGAAAACACCAGGGATT
>CAUYON010098329.1:0-14457 GCA_963573935.1 Arctocebus calabarensis | reverse complement strand
GGACTACAGGTGCCCGCCACAACGCCCGGCCATTTTTTGGTTGCAGCCGTCATTGTTGTTTGGCGGGTCCTAGGGCTGGATTCGAACCCGCCAGCTCAGGTGTACGTGGCTGGCGCCTTAGCCCGTTGAGCCACAGGCGCCAAGCCCTTGCTGTTTTTTATATATGTTGTTTTTTATATATGCTGTTTTTTATATATGTTTTTTTCACCTTTTGGATTTTGCACAGGTTGGTTCTTCTGCCTGAGATGCTCTTATTTTCCAGTTTTACCCTTTGGTTGGCTATTTCTGAGTCATTTGTCATGACTCAGAATAAATATGTCTTTCCCCAGAAGGTTTTTGCCTAACCTCTTATTATGACTAGGTTAGCTGTTAGCACTGGTAAAGACTCTTTCCTTGACCTAACTCTACTCAGGCTGCTCTAGCCCACTAGGCCTTGACCTCTAGTGCTCATCCTCGTTAGGCCTCAATTGTCCAGTTTAAGCAAGAATCTCAAGTCAGTGATATGGTTTGAATGTGTCTCCCAAAGCTCATGTTTTGGAAGCTTCGTCCCCAATGGAACAGTGTTGGGTAATGGGGCCTGACAAGAGGTGACTAGGTCATGATGGCTTTGTCCTCATGAATGGATTACTACCATTATCTTGGTAGTGGATTCACTATAGAAGTGAATTTGGCCTCCTCTTACTCTCTCCTATTCGTGCTTTCTTATCCTTCTGCCTTCCACCATGGAATGATCCAGCAGGAAGGTTTTCACCAGAGGTAGACTCCTTCACCTTGAACTTCCCAGCTTCCAGACCTGTAAGAAACCAGGCTTTCTTTCTTTCTTTTTCTTTCTTTGTATGGTAGTATCATCATAGTTTACCGCAACCTCAAACTCCTGGGCTGAAGCAATCTTCCTGTCTCAGTCTCCCTGGTAACATAACAGGACTTCAGGCACCCCCCACCATGCCTGACTAATGTTATTGTTTTTAGTAGAGATGGGGATCTCACTTTTGCTCAGGCTGGTTTTGAACTCCTGACCTCAAATAATCCTTTTGCCTTGGCTTCCCAAATTGCTATGATTACAAGCATGAACCACTGCCCCTGGCCTCTTTTCTTTAAGTCACCTGGTCAGTGGTATTCTTTCATAGCAACACAAAATGGACTAATGTAGTCAGTTTAGAAATGATCTCTGCTCTTGCTGTCTGATCACTCTGGCCTACCTTCAGTAAGAATCCTGTTAGGTCAGTGTAGTAAGAATTATTCTACCCTCTTAGTAATTTCCCATCCACTGACACCTCCATTCGGCTTCTTGGCTATAAATCTCCACTTTTCCTTATTGTATTTGGAGTTGTGCCCAGTTTCTCTTCCCTATTGCAATGTCTTCCTTACCAGAATCAGAATAACTTTGTTCTTTTATGCTGTTGTGCTTTCTCATAATGTTCTTCTCTTACCTCTTCTTAGTCCTTGTTATAGTATATTCTGAGTACTCATTTGACTTCTTACTTTCCTTTAAGTTCCTGACGGCAGGTCTGTATCTCATTTGAAGCAACATTGTCTGAGCTTAGCATAGGGTCTATCTAGTGTATAATAGGAACTCAGTATAACTTTGTCAGTGAATGAATGAAGTCATTCTACTTCTCTGAGTTTTTGTTTCCTCACCTATTAAATGTAAGGGGTAGAAAGAATTTGGGATGCAAAGACATTTTGTTTTGCAGGCTGATTCTGATCCATTGATCTCAAGTGTCTCTAGTTATGCTGAGAAGGATTGTGTGACAGTGACTAGAATTGTAGGGAAGGAATGTCATGATTAATTAGCTGTGTCTGCCATGATTAGAAAATAGGAAGTTACAGCAAGCCTGCCAAAGAAGTGCCAATCTAGGGAAAGATGATTCTTTGGCTCACACGAGTATCAATCTTGCTCAGCTCAGCCATGTCTGTATTGTACATTATGCCAAAGAAGAGAAAAACCTAATGTGAAACAGCTAGATGCCAAAGTCAATGCTGCTTACTGTAGGAGAGGTCAGATGCTCATCAGTCCATGTTCTCTTCCACAATCCATTTTCAGCACGTGCTGGACTAAACATTTTTCCAGACGCTGTGCTAAAGTTTGGGCCACAGACTAGGCACCACCAGTGAAATGTCAGCTGAAGTTAGGCAAGTCACCTGTTGTTTAGTGCAATAGAGCTTTCTTTGTGTTCCCCTTTTCTCCCTATATACTGGTTCTATACAGAGAACCCACAGGGAAGATCTGGGCACCTGAACCATTGTGTCCCACATCTGACTTCAATAAAATGAAAAATAAACTTTTATCTCTCAAGCTAAAGATTTGGGAGATTTGGGAGGGGGGAGAGTTGTTATCTGAATATATCTACCTACCTTATTTTCTTCTTTCTTTTTATTTGTAGTGTGAAAGCACTGAGAAAGTATATACCAAATGCTAATGGCATTCATGGAAGTCAATAAAAATTGCAGTTGACACTTCAAGTGCTTCACCTAACCTAAAATAATACCTTTATAAATTGAAACACTTTAGAAGCCTGGGCTGTTCTGCTCTGCATTTATTATTGCTCTTTCTACCCTTGGTTCTTTTCCCAAATAAGGTAACCCACTGTGGGAGCATGATAAAGCCCCATAGGGGACACTCCCTACCCTTGATATCAGTTGCCCAACAGTCCCTGCAAATGAAAACTTTTATGGCTCTTTAAGCCCAAGAAGGCAATGATTTCTTCCCTGAACTTCCTGCCTTCCACAGTTTGATTGCAAAAGTTTTCAAGCTTATGACAGAAACAGAAAATGTAGGTTTAAAATATTCATGCCTCTGTGTCTGCAGCAGCCATGAATATGTATGTTCAGCTGACAGCTGCAGCCTTCTGGTTTAGGAAGGCTGGGCCCAGGTTGCAAGAAGGGGAAGTAGGAGTTGACCTTTCTAAAGCTGTGCCATACAACCCTGGACATATTGCTCCCTGAGTTCCTGGGAGTTAAGGCTTCATTCTTTCCCCAATGATTATGGCTCCCAGAACTGCCTGATTTCCATGCAATAATGTTTTCTCTCTGCAGTTCCATTAAAACTTCACCATCGCAAGCCCAGTTCTCTCACCTGGCTGTCTGTTCAGTGCTTTCATCTAATCAATTTGGGGGAACTAATGGTTTATTAGGTCCCTAGTAAGGAAAGTGGTTTTCCTTTGCTGCCCATGTAATAAATGAACATCTCTATAGAAGCCTATGGGGTACATTGTTGCTTAAACTGGCGGTTTCACACTGGGCATTTTAGGCCAGTATGAATCAAATAAAGGCTCTGCATCAGACCAGTGGGGGGAATCCTTGGATGTGCATGGCCTTCTTGGCCTCCCTGAATCATCCTTTGAAGGTAGCAGTGTGATCTGCCCATGCCCAGGGTTGGTCCAGCATGTCTGCTGTGACGGCAGAAGAGACCAATGCAACAGAGACAGTGGGAGTTTCAATGTAATGAGCGGCAGGACTTTAATGTTGTGTGCCAGGGTGCATGTGGGAGGGTTGTCTGAGTCAAGGTCAATGGGGTGGTGCAGATTTTGGTAAAAACAGCAGCAGGAGGACACTGAAATTGGGTGGAGATAAAGGTTTTAAAATGCAACAGAAAGCAAACAAGAGAATGAGGCAACTTGGATTTTGTTTCTTCATCTGGGTTTTTTTGGTATCTAGTTTGGGCATAACAGAGAATAGGCTGAAGGCTTGAATTTGCCCCTGACTTTGACAGGGGAAGACCACACCACACCACCACCACTAAGCAGGGTCACATTTATTGAGCCCTTACCATGCACTGGTGGTTCATTTATTGCTTCTTATAACTCTACACAGTCTAAGAATCATTATCCTACATTCATAGATGAGGAAACTATGGTTAAAAAATAACTTTGTGGAAAGTTACAAAGCTAGTAAAGTGGAAGAGACTAGACCCTTGTTCTTTTTTTTTTTTTTTTTTTTTGAGAGACAGAGTCTCACTATGTTGCCCTGAGTGGAGTGCTGCGGTGTCACAACTCACAGCAACCTCATACTCTTGGGCTTAAGCAATTCTTTTATCTCAGCCTCCCAAGTAGAGAAATACAGGTGCCTGCCACATCGCCTGGCTATCTTTTGTTGCTGTTGTAATTGTTTTAGTTGACTGGGGCTGGATTCGAACCCACAAGCCTGGAGGTATGTGGCTGGCATCCTACCCAATGAGCTATGGGCACTGCCTGGACCCTTGTTCTTAATCACCACCCCTAATTATGACAATTACTCCAAAGATGAAAGGGAAGCAGAAAGCTTTGTAGGGCCTGGGCTGCCTGTGATCAGCCCCACCTTTTCCAGGAAAGGTTAATGAACAGCCTGAAGAGGGGGAAGCCTGTGCGGAGCCTTTCAGTTGGGAGTTGGTCCTGCCAGGTGGGATTCAACCAGCATCTCTGGTCAGCTGCCTTGTCTTGGGGCAAGTCTTTGCAGCCAGTGTCCCCTGGCTGATGTGACAAAGCAGGCTGTCAGCTCAAATAAGAGCAAACCTTGTCAGTGCTAGCCAATAGGAATATCGAGGTTAAAGCCCTAGTGTCTGGGGTTGTCATACAACTTGTCAGTCAGGCAGAGCCTCCTGATGGAAGATTTCTCAGTACTGAGGGACTCTGGAGGATCCTGACTTATGCTGCCCCTCAGAGAGCCCATGTAATGACAAAG
Organism: Arctocebus calabarensis; assembly: GCA_963573935.1. Taxonomy (NCBI): domain Eukaryota; kingdom Metazoa; phylum Chordata; class Mammalia; order Primates; family Lorisidae; genus Arctocebus; species Arctocebus calabarensis. Next base: position 9,798 of record CAUYON010098329.1, on the reverse strand, counting down.
GACATGCACAGCTGTACATTTGCCAAGTGGAAAATCCTTTGTGACAACAGGCTGCATTTGAGTCACCAAATGTATGCTGCTACCTGGCCAGAACTTGACCTCCATGGCATATCTGGAGAAGTCAGCCGTGGCTCCAGCCTGGGCCACCAGTGTGAGGAAAGTGGTTTAGCAATCAAATCTTTCAAAATCAATTTAGCTCATGCTCCAGAGTCCCAGCTAGAATTGACAGCAACTTTCTCCCTGGTTTCCTTAACCATCAGATGAAAGTGCTGAACCATTTTAAATCTTTCAAAGACAAGACTTCACTTTCAAGTGGAATTTTAAGAGGTGCCTGCAAAGAGATTTGACTTAATTCCAGATGTTACCCTCTCACTCCCATGAATAATTAGCACAATAAACCCAACATCTGGTACCTGGAGTTTATGTTTAGTGATCTGAGTGGGAAATATTCAAGAGGTCCAGGCCTACCTAGTGGTGAAGTGAAAAAATTTTTACTCACCTTCTCTGTTTTATGAAATGGGGATAATGATAATAAACTGTGCTGGGTGGATGCAGGCCAATTAGTCCAAGTTCGTAAAGCTTGGAGTCTTGTTACAGCTTTACTGCTTGTGGAGAACACGCAGCACCTTCCTGTGACTTTACATGTGAAACTAATTGCCCTGGAAATATCAGGAATTTGATCTTCCATCAAATCCTCCAGCCCTTGGATCCCTTGACAATCTTGGGCTATTTGCATCTCAAGGTTAAAGGAGGCTGTGCTTTCTGGATGCTAATCAGTTGTGAAAACTTTTGATCACCTCTTGAAAACTACAACCCTTTGCAATTGCCTTATTCTGAGCATGGTGAAAGCTAAGTAGCAGAGGTAGAGAGATAGGTTGGCTTTATTGAAATGAACGATGCGTTTAGCAGTTGTGAGTTTTAATTCTGTTTTCCTTAGGGCTCTGTGGGATCATGGAAAATCACTCAATATTTCTGAGGGTTTTTTTTCCCCTTCCAAATGTGATGTGAATTTTGTCATATTTCTCCAGGGTTGTGGAAATTAGCATCATAAAACTCTGTTCATAATAGCTTGTAGGTTTAAAAGAAAGAAATTTTGCAAACATGTTTTTGCAAGTACGTGCTTAAACATGTATATATGTATTGTTTTCCTACTGTGATCTAGGTACTTTGTAGTGATACAATTATCTTTCTAAATCAGCTTTCTGAACAGTAGCACTATGAGCATTTCATACCAGATCATTCTTTTCTGTGAGGAGCCTCTCTTGTGCATTGGAGCATCCTTGGCCTCTACCTATTAGATGCCAGTAGAACCCTCAAGTTGTGACAATCAAAAATGTCTCCAGACATTGCCACATATTCCCTGGGGGAAGAGTTGCCAGGCTTAGCCAAAGAAAACAAGATGTCTACTTAAATTTGAATTTTAGAGAAATGATAAATAATTTTTAGTGTATGAATTTAACTATATAAACTACATAAAATTCGCCAATATATAGAGTGGGTTGTGGGTTGCGGGGGACTCTTCCCCCGCAGTTAAGAACTATGCTTCTAGATAAAGATTTGCACTTATTACAAATCTTATTGACTTCATCTTTCTCTTATTCCTGCCCCACTTTTCTTCTTTCCCACCTATCTCCCTAATTCTAGCCTTCATAAATTCCATGTAGGTCTCACCACAAATTTTTACTAGCCTTAGGCATGAGAGGAAGTAGAAACACACTTTTGCTATACTAATACTGTGATAAAATGTCAGTCAGTTACAAAATATAAACAACTAAGGCCATTGTTTTATTCCATTTTGTGCTGCTATAACAGAATATCACAGACTGGGTAATTTATAAAGAAAAGAAATTCATCTCTTATAGTTCTAGAGGCTGGAAAGTCCAATATCAACGTGCAGGTACCTGGTGAGGTCCTTCCTGCTGCATCATTCCATGGCATGAGGCTGAAGAGCAAGAGAGAGGTGGTGCAGGCCTGTGCAAGAGAGAAAGAGACAGGCCAGGAAGGGTGGCTCACGTTTGTAATCCTAGCTCTCTGGGTGGATTACTTAAGCTTAGCAGTTGGAGACCAGCCTGAACAAGAGCGAGCCCCCATCCCTAAAAATAGTCAGGTGTTGTGGTGGACGCCTGTAGTCCCAGCTACTTGGGAGGCTGAGGCAAGAGAATCTCTTAAGCCCAAGAGTTTGAGGTTGCTGTGAGTTGTGACACAATGGCACTCTACACAATGGCACTTTGTGACAAAGTGAGACTCTGTATTAAAAAAAAGAGAGAGAGAGGAGAGAAAAAGATGGGGTGGGAGAAGGGAGCTGAACTCATCCTTTTATCAGGACATTAATCCACTTACTAGGGCAGAGCCCTCATGACCTAATCACCTCTTAAATGTTCTACCTCTAAGCACTGTTGCATTGAAGATTAATTGTTCAACACATGAACTTAGGAGAACACATTCAAACCACAGCAGCAATTCAAAAAGATGCCTCTGTAAGCAGAATCCTTCTATGAATAGCATAGGACCCTATCAAATAGATCTTTGAGGAAAAGAAATTCTGTGTGCTTCAAAGGTCTCCCTGGATCCCTTAAAAGTCAAGCTCAGAAGTGACTGTAATTTTTTCTTATTGTCATTTAATCAACAATTTTTTTTGAGCAATGATGTGTCCAACCAGGTGCTGCATGGCATATAAAAATAAGGAAAAGGCACAGTTTGTACTTCTGTAGAGATAGACTTGCTGATAAGATCTAGCACATTCCTGGGGCCTGATCAGGGTACTGATGATAAGCAAGAAAAGAAACAGGTAGCTGCAGCAGGTAAGGGTCAGGGAAGTCTTTCTAGAGTAGGTGAAATGGAAGGATGAGTAGCATTCAAGGTGGGGGTAAATAAGCTGCTTGGAGACATGCGAGAACCTGCTGAGGACCAATAATTTGGTGTTCAGAACATGCCAATAATATGATGATCTTTTAAATTTATAGTCCTTAGATATTTGCCAGTGTTGGTATAGAGACAGGGGACAAACAGAGGAAGAGGCTAGCTTTTTTCAGCCTTTAGTTTCTCCTTTATTTCCCCCCCAAATTTATTATTACTCCACTCTGCAAACAAAAGTTCATCAAACCACCAGCTTAGAGACTGTGTGGGTACCGGGTCTGCTCCTTGATGCAGCCCTTTCTCCCCACTCTTCAAGCACTTTGACATTTCATTCAATGCCATTCAGGGCTATCTTGAGATAATTTCTCCACTTTCTTACATTTGTCATTGTGTTTCAGTGCCTCTTACAGATTTTTACTCCCTTTGATGACCCAGCAAGAGCCCTTCTTAATCCACCTCTAAGCCCATCAAGATGTTATAGACACATAAGTTGTGATTAAAAAATTTATATGTATTATTCACTCTTTGAAAGGGTCTTGTCCACATGTTCTATAGAGGGCCACCTCTAATGGTGGTGGCAGAGGCAGGAGACAGTGCTGTCATGGAAGGAGCCTTAGGCGGAGAGGCAGGAGGCTGGTTGAAGCTCTAGTTTTGCAACTACCTTGCTGCATACTTTTGTGTAAATCACATTCTCAATCAGCCCTCATTTCTTCCTCTAAATATAGGAGGTTGGACTAGAACCATGATGACAAAACAGGTTTTCTCCTATGCTGGTGCTGATGGGTCGGTAACAGTTCCCTGGACTGACCCATAGACAACACTTTTTAGATCATATCTGGGCTGTGGTAGAAAGAATGATCCATTAGCAACGTCTACCATGGGTGAGGAGAAAGGGTAGTGGTGGTGATGATAGCTTGGGTGCTTCATTCTTGTATCCCTTGCTTGAGTAGGCAAGCTCTAAAAAATTCCAATCCAAATCCTTATGTTCACGGTGGTGCCTGTGGCTCAGTCAGTAGGGCGCCAGCCCCATATACCAAGGGCGACAAGTTCCAACCCAGCCCCGTCAAACTGCAACAAAAAATAGCCGGATATGTGGCGGGTGCCAGTAGTCCCAGCTACTTGGGAGACTGAGGTAGGAGGATTGCCTAAGCCCAAGAGCTGGAGGTTGTTGTGAGCTGTGATGCCACAGCACTCTACCAAGAGTGATAAAAGTGAGACTCTGTCTCTAAAAAAACAAAAAGAAAAGAAAAAAACCTTATGCTCAATGTGAATATCAGTGAAATATTCTCAAAATTAGGATTATGTAGACTTTTCCCAGGCAGGAAAGTAGCTATAATCCTTTACTTTATATAAGATGGCTTTGGTTCTGAGCTGCCTCATTGAGATATACAATTTGTAGTTTTCCTAGAAGTGGGAATTCTTTTTTTTTGAGACAGAGTCTTACTTTGTCACTCATGGTAGAGTGGGTGGCTTCATAGCTCACAGCAACCTCAAACTCTTGGGCTCAAGCTATTCTCTTGCCTCAACCTCTCAAAGAGCTGGGAATATAGGTGCCCACCACAATGCCTGGCTATTTTTTTTTTTTTTTTTGAGACAGTGCCTCAAGCTGTCACCCTGGATAGAGTGCTGTAGCATCACAGCTCACAGCAACCTCCAATTCCTGGGCTCAAGTGACTTTCCTGCCTCCGCCTCCCAAGTAGCTGGGACTACAGGTGCCCTCCACAATGCCCGGCTATTTTTTGGTTGCAGTTGTCATTGTCGTTTGGCGGGCCCGGGCTGGATTCGAACCCGCCAGCTCAGGTGTACGTGGCTGGTGCCTTAGCCCATTGAGCCACAGGCACCGAGCCAATGCCTGGCTATTTTTAGAGTTGCAGGCTTGCTCTGGCTCAGGCTCGTCTCAAACATGTGAGCTTAGGGCAATCTACCCACTTTGGCCTTCCAGAGTGCTGGGATTACAGGTGTGAGCCACCGCGCCCAGCCTTAGAAATGGGAGATTCTTTTTTTTTTTTTTTTTGTAGAGACAGAGTCTCACTTTAGCACTCTCAGTAGATTGCTGTGGCGTCACACAGTTCAAAGCAACCACTAACTCCTGGGCTTAGGCGATTCTCTTGCCTCAGTCTCTTGAGTAGCTGGGACCAAAGGCGCCCACCACAATGCCCGGCTATTTTTTGTTGCAGCTTGGCCATGGCCGGGTTTGAAAGAAGTGGGAGATTCTTATAGATTCACACTGTCACTAAGTCCTTACTATGACCAGTAGCACAGCACTCACTGAAAATTTTGGTTGTAAAATAAGGTGATATGACCCTAAACAAAACACAATAAAACAAAAGCCAAATGCAACCATGCACTTGCATCTATAATCCTAGCACTCTGAGAGGCCAAGGTGGGAAATTTGCTAGAGGTCAGGAGTTTGAGACCAGCATAAGCAAGAGCAAGACCACATACCTACTAAAAATAGAAAAAAATTAGCAGAGAGTGTGATGTTGCACACATGTAGTCCCAGCTACTTAGGAGTCTGAAGCAGGAGGATTGCTTGAGCCCAGGAGTTTAAGGTTGCAGTGAGCTATGATGATGCCACTGCACTCTATCCCTGAGCAACAGAGTGAAACGCTATCTCAAAAAACAAAAAACAAAAAAGCTAAATACTATAAACCAAATTAAAAGGAAAACCAAGTTAAAAAGAAAACCTCAGGTTGGGTGAAAATGTTTGTAAATATTTACCTAACACACATCCTTAAAAGATAAAGAACTACTAAAATCAACAAGGAAAGGCAAACAAATCTGTAGAAAAAGAGCAAAGAATATGAACAGGCAACCCAAGGAAGAAGAAATGTAAACCACATTAGACATTTGAAAAATATGAAGGATTTAATCTTTTTAATAATCAAGGAAATGCAAAAGGAAGCAGGACACTATCTCTATCATATTGGCAAATGCTTTTCAGTATTGACAAAGATGCAAGGCAGAAGAAAGAATGTAAATTTATGCAACTATTTTGGAGGTCAATTTGGAGTCACCTATAAAAACTTCAAATGCATATAACCTTTGATCCTGCACTTTACATCTAGGAATTTATCTGAAGAAAAATACTGGTGCAAGTGTGCAAAGTTCTATACACACACACACACACACACACACAGTCAAGGATATTTATTACAATAATTTTAAAAGGCAAATGCATGAAATCAAATTAAATACATATAATCAACAAAGGAATAAAGAAATAAAGCATGGTATGCCAATGTAATAGTACACAGCACCTTTAAGACTGTTGGGACAACTTGGTTCAGCTGGGAATTATTTCCCAGAGTTCCCTCCCTGTATAGATTTGTGCTAAAGTTGATCACAAGAGTATATTTTGGGAGATTGGGAGGGGGAAAGAAAAGTGGCTGTTACTCACAGAGAGCTATTGTGGTCAGTTTTGATTACAGACGGATGCAAAAATGTCCAGGGTATTCCAATTAGTTCATGGTACTCTACTTAGGTTTTTCCTAAATGTAGGTCCCAGACCTAAGCAACACCAGCTGCTTGGCTGTGGACACAGAGCAATAGGTTTCCATAGACCTTTCCACTAGCTCCTTCGTTTTATTCTTTTTAATTTTCTTTTACTTATTTAATTTTAATATTTTATTTATTTATTTAGCGAGACAGAGTCTCACTCTGTCACCCTGGATAGAGTGCTCTGGAGTCATAGCTCACAGTAACCTCAAACTCCTGGGTTTGAGTGATCCTCTTGCCTCAGGCTCCCGCATAGCTGGGACTATAAAGGTCTGACACAACACTGGGCTAGTTTTTCTATTTTTTAGTAGAGACGGGGGTCTTGCTCTTGCTCAGGTTGTTTCTGAGTTTCTGAGCTCAGGCAATCCACCTGCCTCAGCCTCCCAGAGTTCTAGGATTACAAGCGTGAGCCACTGCTTTGGACCACCCACAAGCTCCTTCTTTGTGGGTCTACTTCAATGGCTAATTGTACTTGGCTTCTCAGATGGGTAGCTCCTCTGATCTTCTGGATTTCCCTAATTGCCCTTTATTTCACAGCTCTTTACATAATCCTGTAAAGTCTAATTTCTAAATCAAATCCTTTATTTCATTTATTTATGGTGATTCTTGTTTCATTACTGAACCCTCTCTGACACAGTTTTGGTACTGGAAATGGTGCCAGGTAATAGAACAAAAAACACTGGGCATCTGAAATTGGTTATTTGATGTGATTTAATTTTAAGGCATAAATGACCCTGTTGCTGGTAGTAATTAGTACACTGGTAATATATAGCATGGAGAGGCAAATAAGTTACTTAAATTGCCACCTGTAGTTACCTGGAGCCAGGTATCTATGGTTCATATTGTAACCAAGGAACTGCTGCCATGGAACAGTGTGTTAGAAATAAAGAATGGGGGGATAATAATAATGACTGTGGAATGGGGTTATTATGATAAGAAGACCAGGTAGAAGTATATATAATTGCATCTAGCTACCACAGTAGTAAGCCAAAAGCAATATCTAACTTCTGGAGGAATTGGAGAAATGAAGACTATAGAGTTGGCTAGCTACTTCTATATTTTGGAAAATCAAGGCCAACATCTAATCCTATGGGCAGATGAAACACAACACAAATGGAATTCTGAGACTCACTGGGTCTCTTATGTTAAATTTAGGCATTGAGTGGGCAGGAGTGCCATTAAAATTAGGATGGGGATATATGATCAGATTCCAATGAAGCTGAGACCTTGAACCACCAAATTTTGCTGAATCTCTTTAGACAGAGCAGCAGTGTCCTTTTGTGTTTGAGAAGTCTAGCCTAAGGAACTTGCAATGGCCTTCCTTGAGGTGGTAGCTTTTTACACTTCAACCTACATTCTTACTGTGGAATGCTGCTCCTCTTCAACACCTACCACCAACCACTCATTCTCTCTGCTGACAGACTTAAACCAGGCTCAGTCCTGACTTCAGAGGGTCAAGCACAAAGTGTAATTCATGAGGAGGATTACTAGACATTCCAAAAATTTCACACTATTTTGCCAATCTATATTGACAGAAACCTAGGGAATATATAAGGGAATGAATCCAAGTGGGTGAGAATAAAAGAAATATTCCACATTTGTTTGGGTACACAGGCAGAGATTTTTGCATTCCACCTGGGGTAGAACCAGGGAACCACTGGCTCCTGTGAGATGAACATAAGCCCTAAGCCAGCCTTCCTATCTAGTAGATCACAGTGACAATTGCTATCTCCAGGAGTTAGTGTGCAGTAGTCTCCAAAACTACTCTTTGGTTATCTCCTTTGCCCTTGAAGGCAACTGTAAGAATTCCCACATTGATTTTCTGACTGTGGAGTGGGAGTTATTATGATAAGAAGACCAGGTGGAAGTACATATAATTGCATCTAGCTACCACAGTAGTAAACCAAAAGCAATATTTTATTTCTGAAGGAATTGTTGAGACCCACAACTTTAGTTTCTTTTGGACTAGAGTTCTCAGTAGGAGTAAGGGGCTTCTTTGCTTACTTTCCTTGGCAACAGGGACCTGTTTGCTGTCTGTGATGAATGAATTCTGTTTTGTAAACTTTCTTAAGTCTGTAAACTTCTCTTTCTCTTCCTCAATAAATCTTGTTTCCATGCTTGCCTTAAAAAACAAACAAACAAAAGAGCCAGGAACACTTCTGGTCAGAGGATCAACAAAGACTTCATTAAATAGGCCCTTTATAATGCCCTCTTTTCTCTCCTCACTACATTCCTCAGAAGAAAGTGAAAGCTTTAACTATAGAATATTTTATGTTTTCTAGAATTTTATATAAATGGGATTATATAGTACATCGTCTTTTTTTGTCTGATTTCTTTTACTCCATGTAATTATTCTGAAATTTATCTATGTTGTTGTGTGTATAAATAGATTGTTTCTTTTTACGTTGAGTAGCATTCCATTGTATGAATTTCCAATTTGCTTATCCATTCACCTATTGATGGACATTTGAGATGTTTCTAGTTTTTGTCTATTATAAATAAAGCTGTCATGAACATTTGCATACAAGTCTTTATATAGACATATGCTTTCTTTCTTTTGAGTATATACCTAGGAGAGGAATGCCTAAATTGTATGGTAGGTGTGTATTTGACTTTTTAGGGAACTGATAAGTTGTTTTCCAAGTGGTTCTGTCATTATGTACTTCTACCAGTGGTCTGTGCCTGCTGCTATACATCTTCATCAACACTTGGTATGGTCAGCCTTTTTAATTTTAGCCTTTCTAAGAATTGTGTAATGATGTCTTATTATGGTTTAATTTACACTTCCTGAATTACCAATAATGATGAGCATGTTTTTGTGTGCTTGCCGTCAGTATATCTTTTTTTGATGAAGTGCCTGTTCAAGTATTTTGCTTATTTTATATTTTGGTTATTTATTTTGTTATTATTGAGTTTTAAGTCTCTTTTAAAGGGAGGAGGCTTGGTAAACTCTCACTTAATAGGTGCAATTTGGGGGTATGTGGCACACGTCCTGCAACTTGGACTGTACCTAACAAATGCAAATAATGTAACCTAATTGTTTGTACCTATATATTAATCTAAAATTAAAAAAATTATCTTTTATATATTCTAGTTACAATATTTTGTCATATTTCTATTTTTGCCATCATTTTCTCCCAGCCTGGGACTTATCTTTTCATTTTAGTAATAGTGTTTTATTGTAGAACAAAGGGTTTTAATTTTGATGAGGTCTAGTTTATTGAATTCATGGGTTTGATTTAAGAAATGTTTGCCTGGGGGAGGAGCCAAGATGGCGGTCTGTAGCCAGCTTTCTGCAGACGCTCCTGTCCAGAAGGAGAGTTAAAGGACAGAAATTTAGCAAGAAAGCCAACGGTTTGGAGCTGAGTCAAGAGAAAAGGTCGAGGAACGCACATCAACCCTATTGGAGCGACCTGCGACCCCAAGGATACAAATAAAAGGTAC
>CAUYON010098324.1:0-38053 GCA_963573935.1 Arctocebus calabarensis | reverse complement strand
ATTCCTCAGTAATAGAATGGAGCAAGCAGAAAAAAGGATTTCTGACATGGAAGACAAAACTTTTGAATGCTCCCAAAGTTCCAAGAAGAAGAGAAATGTAAGGCAAAAACAGATCATTCTCTCAGACAGCTCTGGGATAAGTCGAAGAAAACCAATATTTGCCTTATAGGGATACCTGAAAATAATGAAGTGGCATCACAAGGCATAGAGTCTCTTCTTTATAAGATTAAGAAAGAGAACTTTCCAGACATGCCAAGAGACTCTGAAATGCAGATAGCAGACAGTTTCAGAACCCCTGCATGACTCAACTTGAATAAGACATCCCTCAGGCACATCATAATTGACTTCACTAAAGTTAATATGAAGGAGAAAATTCTGAAAGCAGCCAGACGTAAGGAATCCATTACCTACAAGGGTAAGAATATTAGAATAACTGCAGTTCTCTCTGATCAAACCTTTCAAGCTAGAAGAGGATGGTCATCGACTTTTATTCTCCTAAAACAAATTAACTTTCAACCTAGGATCCTGTACCCAGCTAAACTGAGTTTCATTTACGATGGAGAAATTAAATACTTTAATGACATCCACATGTTGAAGAAATTTGCTATAACTAAGCCAGCTCTCCAGGATATTCTCAGGCCTATCCTCCATAATGACCAGCTTAATCCTCCATCACAAAGTAAACTCACCAAAACTTTTTATCAAACTTCAACTTCCACAGTGATGAAAGGATTAAAAATGTCCACTGGACATTCTAAAGATTTATCATTATTTTCTATTAATGTGAATGGTTTAAATTGTCCTCTAAAGAGGCATAGGTTGGCTGACTGGATACAAAAACACAGGCCAGATATCTGCAGCATGCAAGAATCTCATCTTACCTTAAAAGAAAAATTTAGACTCAAGGTGAAAGGATGGTCATCTATATTCCAGGCAAATGGAAAATAGAAAAAAGCAGGTGTTGCAATCTTATTTGCAGATACAATAGGCTTTAAACCAACCAAAGTAAAGAAGGATAAAGATGGAAATTTCATATTTGTTAAAGATACTACTCAATATGATGAGATTTAAATTATTAATATTTATGCACCCAACCAGAATGCACCTCAATTTATAAGAAAAACTCTAATAGAAATGAGTAACTTGATTTCCTCCAGCTCCATGGTAGCTGGAGATTTTAAAACTCCTTTAGTAGTGTTGGATAGATCCTCCAAAAAGAAACTAAGCAAAGAATTTTTAGATTTAAACTTAACTATTCAACAACTGGATTTAACAGACATCTACAGAACATTTCATCCCAATAAAATGGAATACACATTCTTCTCATCACCCCATTGAACATACTCCAAAATCTATCACCTGTTAGGTCACAAGTCTAACCTCAGCAAATTTAAAAGAATAGAAATTATTCCTTGTTTCTTCTCTGACCATCATGGAATAAAAGTTGAATTCAATAACAAAAGGAATCTGCATACTCATACAAAAACATGGAAATTAAATAACCTTATGCGGAAGGATAGATGGGTCATAGATGAGATCGAGTAGGGTGCCAGCCCCACATACCAAAGTTGATGGGTTAAAACCAGGCCTCAGCCAAACTGAAAAACAGAAAAATAGCCGGGTGTTGTGGTGGGTGCCTGTAGTCCCAGCTACTCGGGAGGCTGAGGCAAGAGAATCACCTAAGCCCAGGAGTTAGAGGTTGCTGTGAGCTGTGTGATGCCACAGCACTCTATCAAGGGCGATAAAGTGAGACTGTGTCTCTACACACACACACACACACACACACACAAAAGAAGAAGAAGAAAATTATCAAATTTTGGAACAAAATGACAATGAAGACATGAATTATCAGAACCTCTGGGATACTGCAAAGGCAGTCCTAAGAGGGAAATTTATAGCATTGCAAGCCTTCCTCAAGAAAGTGGAAAAAAAAGGAAGTTAATAATTTAATGGGACATCTTAAGCAACTGGAGAAGGAAGAATATTCCAACTGAAACCAAGCAGAAGAAAAGAAATAACCAAAATTAGAGCAGAATTAAATGAAATTCAAAACAAAAGAATTATACAACAGATCAATAAAACAAAAAGTTGGTTCTTTGAAAAGGTCAATAAAATAGGTAAACCTTTGGCTAACCTAGCCAGGAAAAAGGAGTAAAATCTTTAATTCCATCAATCAGAAATGGTAAAGATGAAATAACAACAGACCCCTCAGAAATTCAAAAAATCCTTAATGAATATTATAAGAAACTTTACTCTCAGAAATATGAAAATCTGAAGGAAATTGACCAATACTTGGAAGCACGCCATCTACCAAGACTTAGCCAGAACGTAGTGGAAACCTTGAACAGGCCCATATCAAGTCTCTTGCCTCTGCCTCCCAAGTAGCTGGGACTACAGGCATCCGCCACAATGCCCGGACATTTTTTTTTTTTTTGGTTGCAGCCATCATTGTTGTTTGGCAGGCCTGGGCTGGATTCGAACCCTCCAGCTCAGGTGTACATGGCTGGCGCCTTAGCCCATTGAGCCACAGGCGCCGAGCCTCTACCAAACCTTTAAAGATGAACTAGTACCTATATTACTAAACCTCTTCCAAAATATAGAAAAAGAAAGAATACTACTCAACACATTCTACAAAGCAAACATCACCTTGATCCCTAAACCAGGGAGAGTTCCAACAAGAAAAGAAAACTATAGAACAATATCACTAATGAATATTGATGAAAAAATATTTAACAAGATACTAACAGAATCCAACAACACATCAAACAAATTATACACCATGACCAAGTAAGCTTTATTCCAGGGTCTCAAGGCTAGTTCAATATACGTAAATCTATAAATGTAATAGCACATAAACAAATTAAAAATAAAGATCATATGATTCTCTCAATAGATGCAGAAAAATCTTTGGAGAATATCCAGCATCCCTTCCTGATCAGAACTCTTAAAATAATTGGTATAGAAGGGACATTTCTTAAACTGATAGAGGCCATCTACAGCAACCCCACAGCCAATATCATATTGAATGGAGTTAAATTGAAACCATTTCCACTTAGATCAGAAACCAGGCAGGTTGCCCATTGTCTCCATTGCTCTTCAACATCATAATGGAAGTTTTAGCCACTGCAATCCGGGAAGAAAAGGCGATCAAGGGCATCCACATAGGGTCAGAAGAGATCAAACTTTCACTCTTCACAGATGATATGATTATACATCTGGAAAACACCAGAGATTCTACTACAAAACTTTTAGAAGTGATCAAGGAATACAGCAATATCTCAGGCTACAAAATCAATACCCATAAATCTATAGCCTTTATATATACCAATAATAGCCAAACCTAAAAAACAGTCAAGGACTCTATTCCTTTCACAGTAGTGCCAAATAAGATGAAATATTTGTGAGCTTACCTAACAAAGGATGTGAAAGATCTTTATAAAGAGAACTATGAAACTTTAAGAAAAGAAATAGCTGAAGATGTTAACAAATGGAAAAACATACCATATTCATGGCTGGGAAGAATCAACATTGTTAAAATGACTATACTACCCAAAGCAATATATAATTTTAATGCAATTTCTATCAAAGCTCCATTGTCATATTTTAAAGATCTTGAAAAAATAATACTTCATTTTATATGGAATCAGAATAAACCTTGGATAGCCAAGACATTACTCAGAAATGAAAACAAAACAGGAGGAACGACGATACCAGACCTGAGATTCTACTATGAATCGATAGTGATAGTGATAGTGATCAAAACAGCAAGGTACTGGCACAAAAACAGAGAGATAGGTGTTTGGAACAGAAGAGAGAACCAAGAGATGAATCCAGCTTTGTACTGTTACTTGATCTTTGGCAAGCCAATTAAAAACATTCTTTGGAGGCTTGGCGCCTGTGGCTCAGCGGGCTTAGACGCCAACCACATACACCTGAGCTGGCGGGCTCAAATCCAGCCTGGACCCGCCAAACAATGACGGCTGCAACCAAAAAATGGCCGGGCATTGTGGCGGGCTCCTGTGGTCCTAGCTACTTGGGAGGCAGAGGCAGGAGACTCGCTTGAGCCCAGGAATTGGAGGTTGCTGTGAGCTGTGATGCCACAGCTCTCTATCCAGGGTGACAGCTTGAGGCTCTGTCTCAAAAAAAAAAAAAAAAACATTCAGTGGAGAAAAGATTCCCTATTTAACAAATGGTGCTGGGTGAACTGGCTGGCGACCTGTAGAAGACTAAGATCACACTTGTGGTGCACATTTGAAGGGTCAGGAGAAAACTTCTAAATACAGAACAAAAATGTTTTCACATAGTAAATGAGAAAATCTCATGAATGTTATGTCAATCAGGTTGATAAATATATCTCAGATTGTATGTGAAGTCCACACACTGTACCCCATGATTGAATTATTGTACACAGCTATGATTCAATAAAAAAAAAATAAAATAAAAAAGAAGACTAAAACTGGACCCACACTTCTTACCATTAACTAAAGTAGACTCTCACTGGATCAAAGATTTAAACTTAAGACATGAAACTATCAAAATATTAGAAGAAAGTGCAGGGGAAACTCTTGAAGAAATTGGCCTGGGTGAATATTTTAGGAGGAGGACTCCCCAGGCAATTGAAGCAGTATTAAAAATGCAGTACTGGGACCTGATCAAACTAAAAAGCTTCTGTACAGCTAAGAACATAGTAAGTATAGCAAGCAGAGAGCCATTAGAATGGGAGAAAATTTTTGCAGATTATGCCTGACAAAGGTTTAATAACCAGAATCCACAGAGAAATCAAATGTATTAGCAAGAAAAGAGCAAGTGATCCCATCTCAGGGTGGGAAAAGGACTTGAAGAGAAACTTCTCTAAAGAAGACAGGTGCAAGGCCTACAGGCACATGAAAAAATGCTCACCATCCTTAATCATCAGAGAAATGCAAATCAAAACTATTTTGAGATATCACTTAACTCCAGTAAGATTAGCCCACATGACAAAATCTCAAAACCAGAGATTTGGAGAGGATCCCCTGCCCTTCCATGTACTGCACACTCACTAGATACCAGAATGCACCAAGCACTTCACATGCATTCTCCTGTTTAATCCTCACAACAGGCCTAGAAGAGAGATATTATTAGTATTTCTATTTTACAGATTGAGAAACTGTGGTTTGAAGAAATATCTTGTCAATATCCCAAGAAATTGGCAGAGCTTGTGTAACACTTATACACTGCTGGTGGGAATGCACACTAATATGTTCCTTTTGGAAGGATGTTTGGAGAGTACTTAGAGATCTAAAAATAGATCTGCCATTCGATCCTATAATTTCTTTACTAGGTATATACCCAGAAGACCAAAAATTATATTATAACAAAGACATCTGTACCAGAATGTTTATTGCAGCCCAATTCATGATTGCCAAGTCATGGAAGAAGCCCAAGTGCCCATTGACCCATTAATGGCTTAATAAATTGTGGTACATGTATACCATGGAATACTATGCAGCCTTAAAGAAAGATGGAGACTTTACCTCTTTCATGTTTACATGGATGGAGCTGGAACATATTCTTTTTAGCAAAGTATCTCAAGAATGGAAGGAAAAGTATCCGATGTGCTTAGCTCTACTATGAAACTAATTTTAAGGTTTCATATGAAGGCTATAACCCAACTATAGCACAAGAATATGAGGAAAGGGACAAGGGAGGGGAGGGGAGGGGGAAGGTTGGGGTGGAGGGAGGATAATTGGTGGGGCCACACCTATGGTGCATCTTCGAAGGGTACAGGCAAAACTTGCTAAATGCAGAATACAAATGTCTTCATACAATAAATAAAAAATACCATGAAGTGTATGTTGAACAGTTTGATGAAAACATTTCAGGTTGTATATGTAGCCCGCACATTGTACCCCTTTATTGCACTAATGTACACACCTATGATTTAATAAAAAAGAAAAAAAAAAAGAAGAAAAACACTGAAAGCAAATATGTATCCTCCTTAAAGGAGGAGACTACATTAACCTTCTAAAACTGATGGTCTCTGGGTGGCACCTGTTGCTCAGTGGATAGGACACCAGCCCCATATACTGAAGTTGGCAGGTTCAAACCCAGCCTCAGCTGAACTGCAAAACTGAAATTGGTGGTCTCTTAAGTTGACAAAAACTGCTTCCATCTGACCAATGAGTCAGACTTTGTAATGGACTGAACTTCATCACACTGGAATGGCCTTAAGAACCTCAATCTCTGACAAAGGTGAGCAAATTAATTCTAGTAAATATAAGCACCAGGTAATTTATTCTTCCTAAATTTTATTTTTACTTTTTTTGAGAGAGAGCCTCAAGCTGTCCCTCTGGGTAGAGTGCCATGACATCACAGCTTACAGCAACCTCCAACTCCTGGGCTCAAGTGATTCTCCTGCCTCTGCCTCCCAAGTAGCTAGGACTACAGGTGCCTACCACAATGCCCAGCTATTTTTTGGTTGCAGCTGTTATTGTTGTTTAGCAGGTCTGGGCTGGATTCGAACCCACCAGTCAGGTGTATATGGCTGGTGCCTTGGACGCTTGAGCCACAGGCACTAAGCCTATTCTTCCTAAATTTTAAAGACCACTATTTCTGCCTTCTATCTACATCATTAAAATTATAACCCTTCCCCCATCTGTATATTCCAGTTTCTTAATTCACTCAGAGATAAAGTTCTTTTGCTCACCCTTTATTACTTTCCAGTTCCTACTGTCCAATCTTAACTCCCTTAAATTAAAAACACTGGACAAACTCAAGTCTCTTGTTACTTTATCCCCATACCTGATAACAACTCACTGACCACCTAACTCAAAACAAGTTCTACCTCTTCCCTAAAATACATTCTTTTACAGCCCCACCTATACAATTTTTCACCAGAATGATTCTGGCAAGAACCCTCTCCATCATGGACACTAAAAGCCACCTCCAGAAAACATGTAGGAACTAAAGAACTATTCCTTTCCTTCAACTTTTCCACTTGCCTCGATGATACTGAAGTCTTTTTCCTGTACAGAACCTCTTCCTATCTAAGTTTCCCAACAAATGGGATGAGAACCTGCACTCTGGTCCTGCTCTTCCCTAAAGTATCCCTCATCCCAGTCAACGAACAGGTTCCAGTCCCTCTTCACATCTTACTTAGAGCTAAAGATGCCATCCAATTAATTCCTCTCCTTCTAGGACTAGGCATCACAGCCGGAGTTTCCACCAGAATTGCCAGACTCGGAATTGGCCTCACCAGTTCCAACTAATGTCTATTGCATTGTCCAAAAACCTCCAAAAAGTCTCTGTTCATTTACAACTCATAGAAGATCAGGTAGACAACCTGGCATCAGTAGTTATCCAAAACTTTAGAGTTTTAGATTTGCTCATGATGGGGGAAGGGGACCTATGCACTTTCTTACAGGAAGCATGCTGTTTCTACACCAATAAGTCTGGCCTGGTCTGAGAGGGCATCACCTGACTCCAGTAACAAGCCACACATCTACGCCCTCAACATGAGGAATCCTGGCTTGACAGCCCATGGAGATGCGAGATAATACCCTTCTTGGGGCCTGTTACTGTAATTCTTCTGTTAATAACTATTGCCCCTTGTATCATCCAATTCTTGTCTTCTTTTATTCAAGACAAGATAAAAAGGTGTTAGCTGCAGTTGCAACCCAATTGTCATGACTCCCCAAAACCTTTCCCAATGTATTCCAAACTGGTATGACACTACTAACACCCAACTTATCCTACTGGGGACAACTATGACCCTATCCAGCTGAGAAGCAATTCTGGAAGACTGACCTTCAAACTATTCATCCCTTTTAACAAGAGTTGAGAATGTTAGGTGCCTAAGCCCTTCCCCCACCTTCCCTCCCAGAACAAAAGATGTACCTGGCCCTGCCCCGGGGAGTTCTGCTAGAAAAACCTTAGCCTGCCAAAGTATGTTGACTTCTGCAGTACAATGGCAGAACTGAGTAGTTATTAAAGCGATCACATGGCTCACAAACTCTAAATTTACTATCTGACCATTGCAGAGAGAAGACACTAGCTCCTAAAACAGCTTGAAGTGAACAGGCATCATAGTAGAAGGCATACAATTTAAATGAGATCATTGGAAAATCTTTAAGCAAGAGAGGTGAGAATGTTACCAGACAATGAGAGTCTGCTCACCTGTCACTGTCAGCTAAAATGCTGAAACAGGGATAGGTCCATCAAACTTTGTCAGAAGGCCAGCAATTCTGGAAGACAGTGAGAGTAGCCTCTCCAAGATTGTTCTCTTCCTCAATTTCCAAAATCACAGTTTTATACATGAAGATTCAAAGTAAAGACCACATTAACTCTTATTTTAAATAGTAATCAGTGTAATTCAGTGACCTATTATAACATTTCCATTTCAAAACTCAATTTCATAAATCAATTCTCCTAAACTATTCAAGATAGGCATTTTAAGGGTGGGACTAAGTTTACAAAGCAATAAGAATGGGAGGCAAGAGGTGAAGGTCAGGTGGGACCTAAACTGACTAGACCAGCTATGTCGTGTTGGGCCTAGCCTGATTGAATCCATTTTATTTTCACCACATGTGCTCTCAAGAAGGCTAACTTCACCAGACATATCTATATCACCTACTTCAGTTGACAAAAACATATGTTAGAGGGATTTGATGCTTTCGTCAAATTCATCTTTGTTCATGCAATGTTACCATCTCAAATCATAGGTCTCACCACTTTCCGATTAATGTCCCACTAGAAAATGCCATATTTGGGTACAGCTGTATATTAACTTGCATTTATTATATAATTTTTAAATCATTAAGGAATAATTAATGCAAGGCATCATTTAGTTATATTTGCCTAATGATTATAAGACAAAAGAGATTATTATTATTCTTTTTTTATTATTTTAAAATTTTTATTAAATCATAATTGTGTACATTGGTGCAATCATGGGGCACAATGTGCTGACTTTATATACAATCTGAAATATTTTAATTGAACTATTTAACATAGCCTTCATGGCCTTTTAATCACTATATGAAGACATTTCTATTCTACATTTAGTAATTTTCACTTGTACCCTTGTAAGATGCACTGTAAGTGTGATCCCACCAATCACCCTTCCTCCACCCATTCTCCCCCCTCCACTCCACTCCTTTGCCCCTTTCCCCATTTCTTGTGCTATAACTGGGTTTTAGCCTTCATATGAAAGCTATAGATTAGCTTCATAGTAGGGCTGAGTACATTGGATACTTTTTCTTCCATTCTTGAGATAGTTTGCTAAGAAGAATATGTTCCAGCTCCATCCATGTAAACATGAAAGAGGTAAAGTCTCCATCTTTCTTTAAGGCTGCACAGTATTCCATGTATACATGTACCACAATTCATTAACACATTCGTGATTCGATGGGCACTTGGGCTTCTTCCATGACTTAGCAATTATGAATTGGGCTGCAATAAACATTCTGGTACAGATATCTTTATTGTGATGTGATTTTTGGTCTTCTGGATATATACCTAGCAAAGGAATTATAGGATCAAATGGCAGATCTATTTTTAGATCTCTAAGTATTCTCCAAACATTCTTCCAAAAGGAATATATTAGTTTGCATTCCCACCAGCAATGTAGAAGTATTCCTTTTTCTCCACATCCACGCCAGCATTGTGGTCTTTGTGGAACTCCTGGGTGCAACAGAACTTTACAGTGAAAGGGATTTTACAGTTTTGGGATTTTATTATGTGGGCTAATCTTACTGGAGTTAGATGATATCTCAAAGTAGTTTTGATTTGCATTTCTCTGATGATGAAGGATGGTGAGCATTTTTTCATGTGCTTGTAGGCTGTGTGCCTGTCTTCCTTAGGGAAGTTTCTCTTCAAGTCCTTTTCCCACCCTGAGATGGGATCTCTTGTTCTTTTGTTGCTAATACGTTTGAGTTCTCTGTGGATTCTAGTTATTAAACCTTTGTTGGAGGAATTACATGCAAATATTTTCTCCCAATCTGAGGGCTGTCTGCCTGCTACAGTTACTGTGTTCTTAGCAGTGCAGAAGCTTTTTAGTTTGATTAGGTCCCAGGAGTGTGTTTTTGATATCGCTTCAATTGCCTGGGGAGTCCTCCTCATAAAAAATTCACCCAGGCCTATTCCTTCGAGAGTTTTTCCTACACTTTCTTCTAGTATTTTTATAGTTTCAAAAGAGATTATTTTAAAGCTACTGATACGGGGTTCCTCTGTTCAGAACTTATCAGTGATCCCCATTTTCTAGGCCTGGGCAAATGGGTCTTGCCAGATCATATTTTCTGGACTCAAGCAATACCATAGAAAAATAGCCTGATCTCATATTCCCTGGAGTGAAAAATATATACCATGCTGCCTTGCTTGGGACAAAGACTATGAAGACCAAATTTATTTGCTAATATATTCATTGGGTAATCAACACAGGCAAAATGTTTTCTGTCTGCTGGCTCCTGGTCAAGGGTGATACATATTCCCAAGAACCCCCTGCTCACATGCAGAATATCAACACTTAGACAAAAAGCCCTAGGGGGACTTCCTTCTTGAGGTTCCTCCCTCTCTACTGCCAGAGATTATGTGGTCACCTTTTCCTTCTCTATTGCTTTCCCTGTGAATAAATTCTATTCTGTAGTTTATCTATGTGGCCCATCGGTACATTCTTTGAATCTCCAAGATGAAGAACTCAGCATAGAGAAAAAGTTTGGCTATACTACCGTAGGATCCAAGAAGGAAAAAAAAAAATGAACTAGTTCATAGATAAGAAATCATTAATTCATCAACAGACAATGATGAGGCAATTCAGAGATTAGAAAAGTGGAAAGTTGCCACTACCCTGTCTAGGGCAGGATGGCTGTAGGAATTGTAAGGATGGTTGGCCTGGTAGGCATAGGCTAAAGTAGAAAAATACTGGTTAACTCCTGGCAAATTTCTGGGCCTCAAGCCCTCAACAAAATGGAGTAAGTCTGGTTCACTCCAAAGATAGATGGGAAAGTATTCATTGACTTCTTGCTTGACTAACTGCCCTAGGAATAGACCAGGAAGTACCAACTGTTCCTGGACTGACCTTTAAGAAATACCAGTTGGGAAATGACCTAAACAAAGATATATGACTAACCACAGAATTATGCTTTGGTACAATACTTGCTAACCTACCCAAATACATCTGGGCAGTCTGCGTGCCAACCATGACACAGACCAAGCCTTAAAAACCCAACCCTTTAAGCAGTCAGGGCTGCTCTCAGAAACCCCATGTTGGGATACTGAGGCAGTCACTAGCAGTTCTTCAATGAAAGGACTCCTCTTTAAATATAACTTGTTTGGCAGTGTGGTCTTTGTGGAACTCCTGGGTGCAACAGAACTTTACAGTGAAATAATAGAAAAAATATTGTTCATAGTTTTTCAACAAGGCATAAAGATCTCTCTGCCTGCATTCTTTCTTTTGCCAGTCTTCCTTCTCCAACTCTTGCAGATTTTTATCCATTGAGGAAACCAACATACCAAAAGGAAACTGTAAATTCTCTTTACATTTCCTCAGCTCCTTTCTCCTAAAAATTTGTTCCTTTAAGCCTCAAGGGATTCTTGAGGGTCCCTGATAGATAAATAATCAGGTCTCAGGACTGAAGACACCTGGAAAATGTCTGTCTGCAATCTTGACTGGGGAAAAATGGACACAACTGAATTGTGAATTCAGCTGCAATTACCTTCTACATCCCTTAAATTCAGCTAGGCACTGGACTTCAGGGCTTGCACTCGTCCTTTCTGAGAGAGGATACCTGTGAAGGGTGAGTTCTAGGAGAACAGAGGTCTTCTCAAGGAGACCCCAAGGATACACCTGGAAAGTCCTTTCCATGCTAACTCAACTCTTAGAAATTTGTAGATTAAACTTCCTGGAACCTGGAAATTCCCGCCTCTGTGAAATCCTATAGTTCTGTGATGGCTGGAACAGCTTTTCCCACTTGATTCAAACTAACCATTGAGAAAGGTACCCGTGGGTTAGAACTTTTCAAATGGAAATAAAAAGGGAAAGAGCAAGCCAGTTGGGGAGCATGGCCATTTTGAATTCTTCTATACCATTTGCTCTGCTGGCTGAAATAAAGCCCTTCCTCTTATAAGCATGGTGTTTGGGTGCTCTTTCTCTCGATTGGGGCTTGTCTTGCTGAAACATTTTTGGTTCTCTGACCAGGAAGCGAGACCACCCAAGGAGAGAACAGTCTCAGATGTACCTGGTAAGTGCCACGAATCCTCTGGACACCCATGTGGGGGAGTCTGATAAGCCTGGGTAATGTGAACCACTGAGTGCATGAGGGAGGCAGCTTGGCCTCCTTGTGTGGATGCCTTGACTGGGCAGAGAAAGGGCCGCCTCTGTGAGTCTTCAAGGAATCAAAACCAGGAGGAATTGGAATGCAGAACTGGCACCTGCACTTGGAGATGTCTAAGGCAAAGTTTGATCAATCTGGGATTCCCACTATTTGAGTGGACGCAAGATTCCAATCAACCACCGGGCATTAGATCCAAGGCAGGATTTGGGAGAGGTGTATGGGAGAGTGTGGGTGGGGTTATGACTTCCCCTCATAGGGCCCAGGGGTGTGTTGGTTTACCTCCTATGGCTAAGTGGCAGTTTTATTGGGGAATCAAGGCTGCCCAGGTCAGGAAAAGGTTGGAATTGTATGCATGTGAGTGCTTGGAGACTGACTGAGACAGGTAATGATAGGTGGGATTTTGCATCTTCCTTTCACAAGTCTAAATGATTGTGTGAGTGGCACCTTTTTCCACGCTCCAACTTTTCACCCTGGATATTCTGAGAGAAACTGGATATTTCAGTTTTTCTGCTTTCTGTCTTGGACACAGTTGTCATTTGTGACCATGTGGCCATGTGAGACTTAGAAGGAAAATGAAAAGACATCAGAAAGAATGCCTGTGTTGTGGTTTTGTTATTAGACTTTCTTTCTTCAGAGAGACCTTAGTCTTTGGGATTCAAGAATTGAGCCTACAGGCCACAGATCAGTGATAAAATGGGAATTTGTTGGATGGAGGGGCATGCAGAGGGAGTGCAGAGCACCAGGTCTTCTCTCAGGGGGAAGAAGGCTCAAGTTCGTGGTCTCCTGCATCGGTCCTTTGTCTAGAGGTAAATATTGGCCCTAAGAGAAATTTTGGCCAGGATTTGGTAGGTGGAAAAGCATCTTTGCATGCTAAATTAATGTTTTAACAAATAAATGAATGCAGTCCCTCCTTTGGGGCAAAGGTATTCCATCTTTGCAGTTTTTGTCATAGGGAGGAGATTTAGGGTGTGAGCTCCCTAGTCAAAGTGTAGCAACTCAAAATGTTTCAGACTGTTTTGTTTATGGCCTTGCTGGAGTTCAGAGGGTGTGGCCTGAAGGATACAGGCTGTTTGTGCCTAGAGATAGGATTCTGATTTCTGAGCTCACCTGAGCCTAAAAAATAGGGTTTCCTGTCTATCCCTGAGTGGGAACATCCTGTATCAATGTAATACTCTACAAAATGCCTCTCATTTGTAAAATGTAATAATGTGCTTGTTTAAATTGTTTGGGAAATTGAGTCTTTGTCAAAGAATAAGATTCTAGTCTTTTAAACCTTCTAATTATCAGTTTAGCTAAGGGATTAACTTCATAGTTAAACTGAGATTATGTTTTGTGAAAAGTGATTTATTGAGAGTAAGGTAAATTAGGCAGAAAGGAAAATGACATTGTGTAAGAAAAGAATCTTGTGTGGTAAATTTTGTCCTGAAACAGAATGGCTATTTAAGAAAGTGATAGGCAGGGCAATCCAGAAGGTTTAGAATGTTTGCAAATTATCTGTGAAGGATTGAATCAGGTTCATAAAAAGAAATTTGTGAAAGAATTTGCATGTAATCCACAGGATTATGTATTTCCTTTAGAATCTTTTGGCTTATAATCTTGCTTAAATAAATGTTTTAAGCCTTTGACACTTGACAAACTTTCCAAAATCAAACCTCTAAATTTGTTCTTTATGAAATTAAGACTTACCACTGAAAGCTGGAGAAAGACATATTAGGCTTATTTGGTATGTTAAAAATCTATAGGAAATATTTTCAAATATGAAGTGGTGGCTAATTTTCTATGAATCAATAATTATATATGTATGTTCCGATTTTATAAAATATTGGCCTGTCTTAGTGTATATTTCCAGTAATAATTTTAATTCATCTCAGAAAGTGTATTTTTGTAACTGGCTAACTCCAAAGTTTATCCTTCAAGAGAAATATTAGGAAAGGCTGGTGAATTCTCAAAGACATATCTGATGTCTTTGGAAATTAAATACCATTGGGATAAAAGCAAACTTCTAGGGCTTTAATTGGAAAGATAACATGTCCATGTGTATTGCTACCTAACTTCTAACAGAACAGAAACTAGTTACATGGAACTGAGCTGATTTGTTATGGCTTTTTTGTTAGAAATATTGCTGATTATTTTTGTGTTCTGTTTTCCAGAAGTCAAGAAAACAATTTTCCATCTCTTGAGCTATTTGTAATTTTCAGCATTGTATGTACTTATAGGCAGAATTTGAAACATTTTTCCTCTCTCCTTGATTTCTCTGGAATTCAAAAAACATTTTTAAGTATTCTTAATTTCTGACAATTCAGTTATTTGCACACATTCAATGAAAAACTGTTTTGTTCTATAAAGATGTGATGAAAACACTGGTTATTTTACCAAGGCTTTGACTAGAATAGCATTTTCAGAGGTGTCCAGGCTGTGTTACGGAATTACTGTTGACTTTAGAAGGCCAATTTAAAAAGCCTGTTGGAAAGACTGGCTGAATACCTCACTAATAACATTTCCTGATCTGCAGTGAATATAGAAGATCACTTGTTGACAGGTCTGAGAACCACAATTTGCTTGAGGACCTCAAGAGTAGAGAAATTTAGTCAATGCATACAGGTATCTAACGGCAAAGATAAAACCTGGTCTCATGGAAGGCTTTCAAGTCTAACCTGATATTCCTTTAAAAGGTTCCAGCAAAGCCAATTTTACAGAAAAGCTTAGATGGCCTTTAATTATTCTTGTTGAACTTTATACAAATAATCAGACCCAGTATACTGAAAATACAGTTTATTTTAGCAATTGAATTAGTCCTGCTGTAATTTGTTTTTAGTGAAGTGAGAAATTAGAGAAAAGTGGTTCAAAAGGGGAAAATACTTTGGCCCACCCATACTAGATTATAGCCTTGTCTGCAATGTCAGCTCATAAAATGAAACATAGCTGTTTTACTAAACTGATTGGTTAAATGGTACTAAGAGACTGGCCAAAGCCTATAGAATTATATACAGTAGTTATATTTGCTCTGAAGCCTTAAGGCTCAACAAAGGTCACCTATTGGCCACACTGGAAAAATTTGTGCAGTATTAAACGTTATCTGCAGTGCCTATATAGATACCTCAGTAAAAACTGGAACCTGAGTGAGAATTTCCCAGTAAATTATGTGACTGTAACACAGTCTCATAAGTGGTCCCACATCCAAATGGTGTTCAGGAATATTCACTTGAATGGTCCAGAACTTTGGATCAGCTCTGTAGGGACTCTTAAAAATAGGTATTATCTTAAGAACTGTGCTAAGTCTGTAAATAATACTAATGTTCTCATTGTGTGAACCTTAGCCTTGAAATCCAGAACTTGCAGATATTTGTGACTACTAGATGATTCCATTTTCTTACACTGAACCCAACCTTGACTTCATCCCTATCAGTATAAGGGAGCGAGAAAGCCAAAAAACATATGCAAGGTGACTGAGTTCATGCAGAAGCCAGATGAAAGCCCTGAGAATTTCTATGAAAGACTGTTAGAAACATACCGACTGGCCAAACCATTTTGTGAAGTTACAGAGCAGGGAAAGAATGGTTAAGTTGAGGAGAAATCTGGCCAACCAAAAGACTTCAAGACGCTAAAGGAAAAACTGCAGGCGGGCCCTGGTGCTAGGCCTCCCTGACCTGCCCAAGCCTTTTGAACTGTATTTATCAGGAAAAAAGTAGAACACCAGCTCCCTCATCCATATTGTAGCATCCTGGGCAGGACCAGTTGCTTATCTCTCTAAGCAACTTGATGGGGTCTCAAAAGGATGGTCCCCATGCTTAAGAACTATTGTAGCTACTGCCACGTTGGTGCAAGATGCTGATTATTTCACTTTGGGAGAAAACTTAAGAGTCTGGGTACCACACACAGTGGTGGCTCTTAGGAACACCAAGGGGTATCATTGGTCAACCAATTCATGCCTCACCAAATATCAAAGCTTACTGTATAAAAATCCAAGGTTGGTTATAGAGGTTGTACACATGAGGCTATGCACATAGGACAAAGGCAGAAGAAAATTAAGAGGCTTCTTGGGAGATACTTTTACATTTCCCTGTTGGCCACCCTTGCCAAGAAAGTCAGCCAGCATTGTGTGGCATGCAACCAACACACTGCTAGACAGGGAACATCCCTGTCACCTGAAATTCAGTCCTACAGGGAAGCTTCTTTTAAATATGGGCAAAGGACTATACTGAGTTGTCCAGATATGGAGGAAGTTGGTCCTTACAAATTCTGGTCTGCATATACTCAGAGGAGGTAGAAGCCTTCTCCACCAGGCCTAACATAGTAAAAGTGTTGCCTAGAGAAATCATCCCATGGTTTAGGTTGCCACTCTGGTTTAGATTTAACAATGGGTAGCCTTCATAACAGAAATAGTGCAAATGATAGCTAAAGCTTTGACTGTTACCTGGAATCTATATGTGACATATAGGCCTCAAAGCTCATGAGGTATTGTGCATGAACAGGGCCATGAGAACAGAAATTGGTAAACTCTGCCAGGAAGCAAAGCTTAATTGGATACAGGCCTCTATTTATCCTTTGAAATTTAGCAGTGAGTCATAAAAGAACTGGGAGAGAATGAACAGGCAATTAGAAGCCCAATGAGGAGGAGCAAGGAAGATCTCCACTTGAGTAATTAACCACATTCTGTTCAGATTTTTTTTTCTCTGTACATCCTTTCTCTCTGGGGGATCAAATGGATCAAGTTTAGGTCAAGGATCAGAACACCGTCTCCCTCAAACCAAAGTAGAAGAGTCCACGCCATCATCCTGACCACAAACATGGCAGTGAAGGTGGAAGAGATCCTCACCTGGATTCCTCACAGCTATCTGAAAAGAGCTTCACTGACCCATGGGGAGCAAAGATAACTTTTAAAACAGTCAATATGCACTGGTCCAGCCACATATTGTGAGCTGGTGGGTCAACACACAGCTGAAGTCTGAGGAAGCTCTTCATGGGACTTGTCTTGGTTGGACTTTGGACTTGAGAAAAGAGGAGGAGGGCTATGATCTGTGCACCCACACCACTAAGATAGGATAAAATGTGACTCTTTTGTACCTTTTATGAATGCAAAGATACCCACGGAGTGATTCCCCTCATAATCATACACAGTAACTCAATATGTGACACAGGGAAAAGTGAAAACTCAAATGTATATTAGCCCCCCCACCACAGTGTAATTAAGGCCTGGGTAGAGAACCTGAGAGGAGTTGCAGTTCCTGAAATCTGAAAACTGGTCTAGGTAAAGGAAATAGGAAAGCCCAGCCAGTTGACTCTGAAATTTGATGCCTGCAGCACCATGCAAAGTTGCAGCAGCAAGGGAGCTGGGAAAGAAACTATAGGACAGATCAGAAATACCTCTATGCCTTACATTTTGTAGAAAAGTGATGTAAAGTGGAATGTGAAAAGTGGTCAATACCAGCTCCTGCAGAAGCAAGCTGATGTCCAGACTCCAAATTAAAATATATATGAGTTCTCAAAAGGGGGGAATGAGAAGAATACCTGGGAAGGATGAGTTCTAGATGAACAGTGGGTTTTTCAAGGAGACCCCAAGAATACACATACAAGGTCCTTTCCCTGGTGACTCAGCTCTTAGGAGTTTGGAGACTTAACTTCCTGGGACCTGAAAATTTTCACTTCTGTGAAATCCTGCAGTTCTGTGGTGGCTGGAACAGCTTCTTCCACTTAATTCAAACTCACCAATGAGAAAGGTACCCATGAGTTAGAACTTTTCAAATGGAGATAAAAGGGGAAAGACTAAGCCAGTCAAGGAGCATGGTCATTTTGAATTCTTCTGTGCTGTTTGCTCCGCTGGTGAAATAAAACCCTTCCTCTTATAAACACAGTGTTTGGCTCCTCTTTCTCCATATTGGGCCTCATCTTCCTGCAACATTTCTATCTTTGGATGCCACACCATTCTCTCACTCCTCCCTCCATCTTCTCTTCCTTTTAATAATAAACTTACAGTTTTATAATCTTGGCCTATAGAAATTCTTTTCTTGCCCCTCCCCACCAGCAGCACCTACAAGCAACTGAGGACTTCTAAATCTATTAAAATGAAGAATTATTATTAAACAGTGCTGTCCTCAGGAGCCAAACTCACAGAGGGAGAAGCTTTTTCTACAGAGCAGGAAGTCATAGTTCTGAAATGTTGCTCCAAGCAGGGCCAGGAGGGAGATAAATATACTACCACTTTTTTTCCTCTACCTAATCATCCATATTTGTAAAAGGCGAGGAAGTTTGAAAAATATGGTTCTTGGTGAGACACATCAGAGCAGGGGATGAGTAGGAAATAGATCTGAAATGATTTATATGAGGGAATGTTACAGAATACAAATATAAAGAAGTATTGGAATATGTGAACATAAGAGAAAAATATAAAGAAAGTAGATGTTGGATCAAAATGATGTAATAAGTAATTAACAAAGAGAAAATAGAAATAAACAAATCATTGAAGATGTAATATAGTAAAATGTATCAGGTCAGTGCTAATTAGTATCCATATAGAAAGTGCTTCAATATAATCAGTACTTTGAATGACAAAAGGCACTGTGCAAGGATAAAAAGATCCTAGGTGTTTCTACAGAGAAAAGAATCAAGCCATGTACAAGTGAATGAGAATAAGAATGGCTTAAATGTCTAGAGAGAGGCTAAAGAAAATGAAGCACACTTAAAATTCCCAGGTATATATTTTTAGACTAAAATTAATTAAACAATCTCTTTAAAATATTAAATATATTTTTGATCATAGAACCCCTACATGAATTACTTTCCCTCACTTTTTCTCAGTAATTTATAGAGGCATGTAATCTACCAAAATGAGTGAGAAAATAATAAAAGAAAAATGCACATATCCTAATGGAAACAAGATGGATTATTCTCAAACCACCCCTATGCAACAAGTCTAATATAGGTTGGTTAAAAAGAAAAGTTCTCCAGAATATCTCTAAGGTAGCAAAACGGAAATTCTGGAATATGTACAAAAAGAGAGCAATGTATAATTTTATTGAGAATTTTGGAAAAATCCATATAATTATCACATTTAGGAAAAAATAAAAGTACAAAACCAATGCAATTTTATCTTAGTTTATTATTTGGCTGACTAAGAAATAAAACACAATTTAAGTAATTTATATGATTATAAAGGAAAAATAGAAGAGGTGGAATGTAGCTCAAATGAGGTCTTAGGATGTTAAATTTGAGCTTTGATGATAAGAATAACTTAAGAAATAATTTGTACTTGAATATGACTTCCTATTGCTCCAATCACTAGACAATGTTTACATTTAATTAGTCAAGAAACTTCATGGACATGGTTTTTCACAATGTAGAGTAAAAGAATATACAAACTATTCCTATACAAGTTATCAAGCATGATTTTTACAGACATAATCCTGAGAAAATGAAGCAGATGCAAGAATATGCACTGTGTACTATCTACATGAACTTCAAAAAGAGGTAAAAACAACCCAGAGCATTCTATTTCAGGATCATGATTTTCTTTGTCATGGGTAGTAAGGGGGAGGAGGAATGATTCATAGCTTTTGACAATGTTCTATTTCTTAATTTTTGTGGAGTTTATATCTATGTATCATCTTGGTAAAAATTAACTATACTGTACACTTAGGATTGTGCAGTCTTCTCTATATTCTGTACTTTGTACTTCAAGAAAATTTCTATTTGAGAACAAATGAATATGAAATCATATGGTAGTAGGAGATATTTTTTAAACATCAAGAGAGAAGATTCAGGGGGTGGACATTATGCAGGCAACTGATTTATTTTTTTCCCCTAGTATCACTCTTGTAATACAATTTGTATACATATTTATCATAAATATATGTGTGTTACTTGATGAAAATTTAAAAATTCAGGAGACAAAACAAACTAGAATTACATGTTTTGACATGAATATATCTTTTAAAAGACTGTTTGAAATAGTTCTAAAATGAACTATAAATAAGAATAATGCACAAAATAATACAAGTTTATCATGGATACATATATTTGTAAAAAATAGTATAAAGTAGCAAGCACCAATTCATTACTTATCCTATTTTTTGACCTGGAGACAACATGCAGGAGGCTTTAACTTTCCTCTAATGTCTTATTTCTTTAAAAATCTGAAGCAAATGTTAGTGTCCACTGGAGGCAGTTGGTGAGTAGGTATACTAATCATACTAGTTCATATTATATCCATTCTGCTTAAAATTTATAATTGGATAAAATTTTTCTAAGATTTTAATAATTTTGTCCCAACAAAATAAGGAATGTATATATATATATATATACACACACACACACACACACACACATATATATACATATACATATATGTATATATATATACACATATATATGTATATATACTTTTTTATACATCAAGCTTTAATATACTACCTCTTTAAATTTTATAAAATATAAAATTTAAAAAATAATAATGAAAAGAAGAATAAAAATTACATACCATAGCAATACCAGCATCATAGTTATTATTGCATATCATGCCAGGAAATGTTGCTCCCACATATTTAGGATGTTTCCTGTAACTACATCATTATAGTATTGTCTTTTTATATCAAATAGTCATGAAGAACAATTTAAAAGTTTATGAAATTAAATCTCAGAAAATTAAAAAAAAGACTTTTTAAACATACAAATTTCCAAAATAGATGATACCTAATAAATTATACAAATGCTCAAATCTTAAAAATCGTAATTTATTTTAACACCAATATTTTTTCCTTGCCTAACTCGTAGATTTGATATGATTGTATTATTTCAAAATCAATTTAGTTTTGTCATTAAAAGCTAAAAAGAAAATAATTTTTAAGTTGTAAGGAAAGCAACCTTACTTGTCTCAAATTTAATATTTAAATTAAGTGCAGTATTATCAAAATATTACCAAACCATCTTAGTCAAAAAATAAACATGAAATGTAATATCATATAATGGATAATTGTAATTGAATAGTGCTGATTTTTCACATCATTAAAAAGCTTATGGTTATATGTATTCTGTTGTAAAGTCAATATCATAAAAGATCATTAAATGCAGATTTTTCCCACAATAATTGTACTCTAAAATATACTGATATTGATATAAAACTATTGCCATTGTTATTATATTCCCAACTACATTATCATCTCCATGTCAAAATCTGTATTTTTAAAACATTTTCAAGGAGGCCTAAAAAAAGTTGAAGAATATAATAATTGCATTAAATCACCAATTTAATAGCACTAGTTGTGTATGCCTAATTTCTTTAGTTATGTATAACATCATGCTTACATTAGTAAATATGCTATGTCATGGGGCCGTAGGATGAGGTAGCTCCGTTTCCATGCCAAAAATCTTTGCAATATATCTTCAGCTTCTCCCATGGTGGAAATTTGGTTTTTATCTGACCACAATTCCAAGGAGGACAGTATAACAGTCAATTTGAACTGGGTAAACATCTAAAAATAATATTTATGTCATATTTTTCAAGTAATATGTTTTAATTGCTAAATTAAAACAGTAGATAAATGAAAGGTGCATATGAGTATTTTGAACATTAAATTAATAAACAATATTCAAGTGATTAATATGCCATGATAGATTGAAAGTTATATTAAACTTTTTTTTTTTTTAGACAGTCTTCTTTTGTCATCCTCAGTAGAGTGCCATGGCGTCATAGCCCAAAGCAACATTAAACTCTTGAGATCAAGCAATCCTCTTGCCTTATCCTCCTGAGAAGTTGGGTAATACACGTGCCTGTCACAATGCCTGGCTATTTTTAAAGACAGGGTCTTGCTCTTGCTCAGTCTAGTCTAGAGCTCCTGAGCTGAAGAAATCCACCCCTCTTGGCTTGTCAGAATGCTAAAATTACAGGTATATGCCACTATGCCCAGCCTTAAACTACTTTTCATTAAATTAGAAATAGGAGAAAGTAAAAACTTACAGTGTTAACAAGCCCAATAACCTGGACAATTTTCTGGGTAACAGCCATCATTTCAGATCCCATATAGTCATACTGAAAAACAATAATTTTGTGGTTTTTAAAAGATGCAAATAAAGGAATTTTTAAATGGTGAATATATCTTGTTGATACTAGGCAGAAAGCATATAGTTTCTCAAACAATTTAAAGTATACTGCTATGTGTGTAAGATGATAATTTTTTATAATAAAATAAACAACAAAAGAAAAAAAACACACAAGGACACTCAAAAAAAAAATCCTCACAATTATTTTAATGAAACTCTTAAGCACAAAAAGTTGAAATCGTTAAGAAGTACTAATGATTCTCTGTATTATAAAGGGTTTTCTTTCTTTCTTTTTTTTCTTATAGAGACAGAGTCTTACTTTATCACCCTTGGTAGAGTGCTATGGTGTCACACAGCTCACAGCTCTTGCCTCAGCCTTCCAAGTAGCTGAGATTACAGGCGCCTGGCTATTTTTCTGTTTTGCAGTTTAGGTGAGGCCAGGTTAGAACCCACCACCTTCAGTATATGGGGCAGGCACCCTACTCGATGAGCCACAGGCACCACCCTATATAAAGGGTTTTCTTGAGCTATATACCACATAAGATAGAATTAAGGTCAAAAACTGTCTCTTGGGACAGCTACAAGACATTATGATTGAGTGGTAAAATCAACAGAAATATTTTTAATTTTATTTATACACACAAGCATACATAACATACATACATATTTATGCACTCAATAAGAGAACTGATGAGTATATAAGGCAAATATTGATAGATATAAAAGGAGAAAAATAACACATACAATTATAGTTGAGAGACTGTAGTACTCACTTTCAATATTAGATAGAACATGTAGACAGAAAGTTAATATAGAGGCAGTGAACTGGAATAACACTATGCAGCAAAATAACACTTCTGTGCTAGGTAAAATAGCTAGTGACCTATAGAAGACTGAAACTGGACCCTCACCTTTCACCATTAACAAAAATTGATTCTCACTGAATAAAAGATTTAAACTTAAGACATGAAACTAAAAATATTAGAAAAGAATACAGGGAAAATACTTGAAGAAATCAGCCTGGGAGAATACTTTATGACAAGGACCCCTGGGCATTTGAAGCTACACCAAAAATACATTACTGGGATCTGATCAAACCAAAAAGCTTTTGCACAGCCAAAAGCATAGTAAGTGAAGCAAATAGACAACCTTCAGAGTGGGAGAAAATTTTTGCAGTTTATGTTTCTGACAAAGGTCTGTTAACTAGAATCCACCGAAAACTCAAACTAATCAATAAGAAAAGAACAAATAACCACATTTCTATGTGGGCAAGAGACTTGAATAGAAGCTTCTCTGAAGATGACAAGCACATGACCTACAAGCATGAAAAAATGCTCATCATCTTTAATCATCAGAGAAATGCAAATCAAAACCACTTTGAGATATCATCTAACTCCAGTAATATTAGCCCACATCACAATATCCCCAAACTACAGTGTTGTGTGGATGTGGAGAGAAGGGAACACTTCTGCATTACTGGTGGGAATGCCAGTTAATATGTTTCTTCTGGAAAGAAATTTGGAGAACACTTAGGGAACTAAAAGTTGACCTGCTCTTTGATCCTCTAATTCTTCTACTAGCAATATACTCAGATGATCAAAAATAATTTTACAACAAAGACATTTGCACCAGAATGTTCATTGCAGCCAATTAATAATTGCCAAGACATGGGCACAGTCCAAGTGCCCATTGACCCATGAATGGGTCAACAAATTGTGGTATATTTATACCATGGAATACTGTGCAGCCATAAAGAATGGAGACTTCACATATTTTATGTTTACCTGGATGGAACTGGAAAATATTCTTTTTAGTAAAGTATCTTAAGAATGGAAAAAGTATATCCAATGTCCTCAATACTACTATGAAATCAATATATAAGCACTTGCACATTCATACAAATGGTAAAACATAACTGTGGTTCATTCAGAAAGTAGAAAAGAGAGAGGGGAGGGGAGATGGAGGTGGGAAGAGGAAGGGTATCTGGGGGGACCTCATCTAATGTGTATGATGCAATGGTACATTTCAAAATGTTTAAGAAAAGAATATAATTGTGATGGATGTATTAATCAGTTCAGTGTAAGCATTGCACATTGTATATTAAATCAGTATACTAAACCCAATAAATACATCAATGTACACAGATACAATTTAATAAAAAATAAATAAAGAGCCTATTAGGTCATAAAGTTTTAACAAATTTAAGAAGATCAAAATCATACCAAATATTTCCTACAGTTGCAATGAAATAAAAGTAGAAATTAGTGGCACAAAGAAAAAGGGAAAACATACGAATATGTGAAAAACAAAGGACATACCCTGAAAGACTACTCTAGGAGAAAGCATCTAAAAAGATTTTAGAAAGTATTTTTAAGTGAACTAAAATAAAAACACAATACAACAAAATTGATGGAGTAGTCTAAGAAGGAACTTTGCAGAGATAAAAGATTCCATTAGTAAAGGATTGAAGACCCCAATTCTTGGCAAGGGAAAACACCTCCAGAAAAGAGGGGAAAATAATAAAGTAAGCTTAGTGAGGCAGAAAAAGTCAGCTAGTTTACCTTTAAAGCAGCCACTGCTAAGTTTCTTATCTGAGCAAGTTTCCTGTTTTTCCTAGAACTCTGGCCTATTGGGGATACAGCTTACAAACATCTCTGCTGGGTCTGTAAGCACTCTGAAGAAAATTAATGGCCACAGAGGATGGTATGGCAAGGTCTGGCAAGATGCATTAACTAGGCCATTTCCTGCCCAGTTAATGGTCAAAGCAAATACCCATTGTAAAGATTTGTATTTGTCTGGAGCAGAGACCAAGGGAACAGCTCTTGTCCTCAAATATGAGTTGGAGGGCTTTATATCTCTTATCGCAGAGGAAGACCCTATGTGGTAGTGATGAGAGGAAAATTCCTCTCTTCCACAGATTCTTCAGAGGAGATTGATGCCAGTGGAATTTTATTCCACAATGGGATTAACACCCCCTAAGAATCTGTGCGTGTGTGATCTCAGACAGGAGGCTGCCCCCATACAAGGCTCAGGTTCCATATTTCTCAGGACTGCTCAGATCCTTAAGGTTAATGATTACAGAAACAAAAGGAACTGATATGCTTGTTCAGAGAAACTGCTGGTGTCTTTGTTCCCTTCTTCAGCTCACCCTTTGGGCTAATGAGCAAATAGCCTTTGATGAAAACTAAATGGAAATGACACTCAGGGCCATTGTCAGAACCCCACAAGTGGGTGGTGGTCCCTAGGGTTCCCACCTTTGAAAATTCTATTCTGTGTGTCTCATTTCTTTCTTTCTCATTGTTTATAACTTTATATTTCTTCAGTCGGTTGCCACCAAATCCATAGGTCTTCACGAACCCTGCCCCTTGGAGTGGGACCCCTACACATTACAATGAAAGAAAGATCTCAAATGAACAACTTGATCTATACTTTTTCAACTTTATACATCAAGAAAGCCAAAGTTAAGAGAAGGATAAAAGTAAAAAGATCAGAAGAGAAATAAATCACATAGAAATTGAAAAAAACTGCATAAAAAAAGAAAACAATACTAAGAGTTTTTAAAAGCCACACAATGTTGACAGATCCTGGCTAGAAAAGAAAAGGAAGAAACTAAAGAACCAAATAAATAAAAATGAGAAATGAAAGAGGAGACATCAAAATGGATACTATAATAATAAAGAGAATCCTCAGTTACCATTATTAAGAATTATATGGCAACATCCTTAAAAATCTTGAAAAAAGTTAAGTTCTAGGAAAATACAACCTACCAACACTGAATCAAGAAGCAAATACAAATAGAAAGCCTGAACAGATTAATTACAATTAAAGAGACTGAATCTGCAGTAGAATTAAAGGCCACACCCCCCCCCCAAGAAAAAAGCCTTGCAACAAACAAAAGCTCAGGAACAGATGATTTCATGGATAAATTTTACAAAAAATTCAGACAAGAACTAAAAACAAACCTTTTTAAACTTTCCTCAAAACTAAAGCAGAGAGAACACTTCCAGGTTCCTCCTAATGTTATAAGGCCAATAAATATAATCTTGATACCAAAGTCAGAAAAATACTCTATAAAAAAAGTGAACTATAAGCTGTCAGGGGGCTATGAATACCCATGCTCTGGTTCAGGCTTTCCCTGGGAACCACTAGCAAGTTATTCCCAGAAGGTGAAAGTGCTTTGACTCAGCCAGCACAAAACCACAAAGCAAGCAAGCAAGCTAACAAGCTAACAGCACAGTTATTCTTTTAAGATTTGTTTATAAAAGAGAGAGAGGAAACTGGCAGGTACTGCTTTAGAGTACTGTGGGCATTACAGCAGCATTGCCTAACTGAGTCAGGAAGTCTCAAAACTGAGTTTCTAATTGTCTTGATCAAAATAGGATGAAGGCAGGGCAACTTCCCATTGGTTAACCCAAGACAGTTGGGGAATACTGTCTCTTCTGTGAATATTTCTCCCTTGTTTAGCCTATAATTAAGTCATTACTTAAATAGAAGAGCAACAGAAACCAGGGGCCAGTTCTTTTAGGCAAGGAGAAATTGCCTCTGCTCGGTCTATGAAGCAGACTTTCTAATTTCCTACAGTTTCTGAATAAATCTCTCTTTCACTTTATACTGTTAGCTTGCTCCTGAATTCTTTCTTGTATGAAGCCAAGGACCTACTTGGTCTTCAAGTGGCTGCCAGCATCAAAAGGGTAGGATGCCCACTCTCATCAATTCTATTTAATACAACATTGGAAGTCCTAACCAGAGCAATTAGACAACAGAAATAAACGTCATCCAAATTTAAAAGAACAGTATTTTTAGATCTCTGAGTATTCTCCAAACATCTTTCCAAGTTTACTTTTCTTTCCCAAATTTCTTATGATAGAAACAGTAGTCATTGGTTTGCATTTTTCTTTCTAATATAGCCATTTAATCCTATAAAATAACCCAAAATTATTACTATAGTTTTTGAGCTATACGTTTTTCAGTTTAGATGATGAGGACAGACACTGCTGCCTGTCTAGTATGATTGCTGAGAGCATTGTTTTAATTCTCCTGGGTGGTTCTTTCCTAAGCCTGAAGTACAACCCTCACATGCTTATTAGATCAATACTCAGCTAGATCAATACTCAAGAGGGAGCCTGTGCACCTCTGCAGATTCCTCTCTGTTCCTATGCTCTGTAAACTCGCTTCTTGGTCTCTGAACTCAGTGCTACCTTTTCAACTCAGCAGGCTCACCTTCCTTATTAACCATCTCTTGAGAATAACTATCTTTTTTGTTTCATGTCCAGTGTCTTGACTACTGTTTTCATATGTTTTGTCTGGTTGTAGTGTTGTTTCAATCAGAAGAGTCAATCCAGTCTCTCTTATTTCATCTTCTTTAGAGGTAGGCATTTTCTGATTTGTCATCATATTTAAGCCTCACTAAAGACCTGTGAGTTAGGGGTTATTTTTAATGTGCATCCCTATCTTACACAAGAGGATCTAGTAGTGATTATAGTTTGTGTCTTTCTAGAGGTCTTCTGCATCAAACTCCAATATTTTTTAACAATGCCCCTGGCTGCCTCATACAGCTGATTGGACAAACTTATCAGATCTCCCTTTGGTATATTTCAAATGTTTTTAATACCTTTGGGTTCAATTCTGGTGCCTTAGGAGTTTTGAGACAATTGTCATTTCTAAGTCAAGGCATCTCTTCTGTGATCTGAGGGTCTTCTGACGGTGGATATTCATCATGGAAAACTACACATACTAAGCGTCTATGTGAAGGAGACATCACTCTCATTTCTTAAATTCTGGATTTGAAACATGAACTATGTCAGATTATTTTTCTTAAAACTTTCAGATCTGGGCTTTTGATCTGGCTCCATGTTCCATTTCTTTAAAGCAGACTCCAAGGTAGAGAAACTATTTTTTTCATTTTGGCAATTAAAAATATCAAAAGATAGATAATCCAACAATTGTATGAAGCCAATACTGTCACATAAAATTATAGCTAACTAATATAAAGATATAAGTGGGTTTCTGCTCGGGGGATTTCACCACATTCACAAGGGTAATGTGATCAAATTTCCTTTTCAATGTACATTTTTTATCATTGTTCAGGTATGATCTTTCCTAAAGTGTGGTGCCAACCTATGTTACATTAAGAATGTGAATTCACAATTTTGAGAGTAAAAATCTCTAAACTGTGTTTTTTGTTTTTTGTTTTTTTTGAGACAGAGCCTCAAGCTGTTACCCTGGATGGAGTGCTGTGGCATCATGGCTCACAGCAACCTCCAATTCCTGAGCTCAAGCCAGTCTCTTGCCTCTGCCTCCCAAGTAGCTGGGACTATAGGCACCCGCCACAACGCCAGGCCATTTTTTGGTTGCAGCCATCACTGTTTGGCGGGCCCAGGCTGGATTCGAACCCGCCATCTCAGGTGTGCTTGGCTGGTGCCTTAGCCCATTGAGCTACAGGCACCGAGCCTCTAAACTGTGTTTTTCTCTATTGTGTCACTCAACAACCATCATCACAGAAGACTTCTATGACCAGAAGGGGATTTCTTCCCACCAACAATCAAGCAATCAATTCTGCAGTGAATATTATCTAATTAGCCTCCAATTCAACTCTAACACTCTCTACCTGGAGATGCCGTGAGACCCTACAGGTTGAGGTCTCAGTTTCCAAGATTGTCCCCCTCTTTCTTTCCCATAATCACCAGTCTGGATCTCCAGAACTTCTGACTGACCAGCTGCAAGTTGGTGTTCTCATGATGTTCTCTTTGGGTTCAATTAATTTGCCAGAGTAGTTCACTGAACTCTGGAAAATTTGCATTCGCCAGTTTGCTATGAAGGCTATTGTAAAGGATACAGATAAAAAATGTGCAGTATGGGGTATGAGGGAGGGTGCCCAGACCTATTATGTTTTTCCTGGGCACACCACCCTTCAGTAATCTCCTTGTATTCAGCTGTCTAGGACCTCTTCAATCCCTCCCCTTTGAGTGTTTTATGGAGGTGTTATTGGATAGGCATGATTGACAACCATGTAGAAATGTGATTGCACAAAAATATATGCTCTAATACTAACAGACTGAGTTGAGAAAACCAGCAAGGCCTGTTTGTTCAGATTCTTCCTGGCCATTCTACCCCATTCCTTCCCCCAGGAAAGGGGCAGGACCCCTTCTGAAATGAGAGTGCTATGGCCCGCAGTCAGGCAAGAGAATGTGTTTACCACCAGCTCCAAAACTAAAAGGGAGGGGGAAATTTTAGTTTCTGAGGCTTAAACTGCCCCAGCCTTGTAAGAAAATTCTGTAACAAGGAGTAGGAAGGTTATGGGACCATGGATAAAAATGTACATATATATATATATAGAGAGAGAGAGAGAGAGAGAGAGTATATGTATATGTATATGTATATGTGTGTGTGTATATAAAATGTATATATATGTGTATATATAAAATGTATATATATATACACACACACATATATGTACATATCTTAAGTGTAAAACAAATGAAAGTAAGAATGAGTAAAAGAAAGTTTTCTGAAGTCATTTACAGCAGAGTTTGTATTTTCTAACATGTTGATAGACATTGAGTCTCTAAAATATGGATAGGAA
Source organism: Arctocebus calabarensis (assembly GCA_963573935.1). Taxonomy (NCBI): domain Eukaryota; kingdom Metazoa; phylum Chordata; class Mammalia; order Primates; family Lorisidae; genus Arctocebus; species Arctocebus calabarensis. The sequence goes on along the minus strand of CAUYON010098324.1, from coordinate 8,131 downwards.
ATAATCCTTAATATATGTAACCTTGGAATCCTTTTCTCACACTGGGTTAATGTTCTTTCCAAATATAATCTTGGAAATGTTAATGCAGTGCAAGGATGAAGAATCTCTGATCTCGGCATGAGCTGTGGAACTATGTCTATTTATTGGGCCCTTATAATAGTCACGGGATTACCAGCTCAGCTCAAGCCTCTCTCCCAGACAATCACTCTTCAATTATTGTATCTCTATGGACTGTTTTTGTTTTTCCAGTCATGTTTTAAGTTTGAAAAAGGCTGAAATGTTCTGAGCAATGGCTAAACCAGTCATAAATATTTAAAGGGAAAAAAAAGATGGCAGAAGATCAAATTCTGATGGGTAAAGAAATATCCTCTTATTACCCCACTTCAAATCCTAGTAAGACACATTCATCAGAACGTGGAAAGCTTTAGCTGGAAACTAACTAGCAGAAAAGGAGACACTGCCAAGCCAGAGGAGCCAACCTGTGCAAATATAGAAACTGTTTAAACATCTAATAAATTTATACACCACAAATGTTATTTGCATTTTTAGTAACTTTGGTTTATAAAACATATAGTAGCAATAAATTACTACAGTTTCAATAATTCTTGAAAAAGTAACAATTCCTGCAAAACCACAGGAACTTAATGGGGCATACCATTTAATATATAAAATGGAAGCTGACAATCTGAATTGGCTGGAGCACAGATTTCATGGGTGTAAGGAAGAGAGACTGAGGCTTAAAAAATACAAATGTCTAATTTGAAAAGTTTTGCCCGGAGCAAATAAGTTTGGGTTTTTTGTATAGGTATCAGCGAACCAGAGAAGATTTTTAAGGATGGAACAATGAAATTTGTGTCTTTGAGACAAAGTTTTAAACATAAAATGGAGGAGGCAGAAGTTGATATTAAAAATATGAAATAAGGAGCTTATAATATTTGCAGTGAGAGATAATGAAGAATTAAACTGCAAGGTAATGCAAAGACTTGAATTCAGGCAGCAATAAAATGGAGAGAACAGATATGAAAAATGCTGAGACTATAAAATTAATAGTATTTGGTCATCAGTTGGTTATAAGGATGGGCCAGGTGAGGATTACTCCCTTTTACCTGTGGAGAGACAGGGTGGATGAGGATATCATTTACTTTTTTACTTTTGCAACTGAGGATGCAAAAAGGAGGAGCACAAGGTTAAAGGTGAAGGTTATGGAAGGCATAAGGAGGTTAATTGTGAATATATAAACTTGAGGTGCCCTCAAGACATCCAGGTGAGAATGTCTGCATGCCAGTGTCATAAATGATACTTCTACAAACTAATAGAAGTGATAAAGAGAAATCATAGAAAGGACATGGTCAATGAATGCTGGTGGGTGACAGTAAGACTGATTAAAAAATAGAATGGGTACAGTAATATCTATACTTACATTTTTAAATACTTAGAAGAAATACAAGAATTGACAGAACTACAAACATTTGGTATGTTACGAACATTTTATACATCAAAATAAGGATTTCAGGAATTAAAAATAAAGAGTACAGGGAACTTCTTGGGTTAGGCAGGGTGAAGAAGAACGCGACAGTAAGTTCCTGTATGGCAGGCTTGAAAAAACCAAAGAAATGGAAAAATCAAACATTTTAAAGGCAATGCAGATATATGAAAGCAGCAAAAACAAAATGAAGTAACAGAGAGGGGACTTGCAGGGGTGCACAGGGTGTCACCAGCTGCATTGTTGCCTGAGGGGACCTGTGGGTTCTGGTTGCAGGATCAAGGCTGAAGACACATTCTAGTCCCAAAGCAAGGACTTGCATTTTCTAGAGCTTCCATAACAAAGAATGAGAAATGGGATGACTTAACACTACAGAAATTTATTTTCTCATTTCTGGAGGTCAGAAATCTAAAACCAGATCTTGGCAATGTTATGTTCCTCTGAGGCTGTAGGTAGAATTCGTCTGTGCCTCTTCCTCACTCCTGCTAGTGGCCATCAATACTTGATAATCTTTAGCTTGCTGGCAGCAACCCCAGCTGTGCCTGTGGCATCCGATCTTCTCCTTGTACCTCTCTCTGTCCCTGTGCCTCACTTTTTTATTTTTTTAAAGACACCAATCCTATCAGATCAAGGTTCTACCCCACTCCAGTAAGACTTCATCCTAACTAATTACATGTGCGATGGCTTTCTTTCTAAATAAGGCCACATTCCGAGGTTCTTGCAACCAACAAACAAATAAACAAACACAAACATGTATTGAGGATGGGAGATTGGATAGCAATTCAACCGACTATAAAATACTACTGAAAAAAGAGGAAACAGCAAAGTTATGGCTATTGAAATCATCCAGCATAACACTTTCTAAACTCCAGGGTCCCTAAATGCATGATGGCCATTTTGTTCCATGATTCAGTCACTGAATGTGGGGTTTACATGAGAGGCTCAAGATTCTGACGAGATGATTTATACTTAGGACACTACAAAAGTTTAAAAGTTTTGAGAGAAACTGTGTTATAATCTATCATTTCACTTCTAAGAAACACAGTCACAGCATCCTTTCTGATTCATATGTGCAAGTTTCAACTTGTTCAGCTTTTGGTTGTTGCTAGGAGGGCTTAATTTGTTTCCTCTGCATGGATTTCACATTTCCTGATTTTGCATATCTCACAACTTTTGTAATAAACCACATATCTCTCATTATTTTTGTAATTTTGGGATGAAAATTTCATTGAGGAATGGAGACTCCTCACACTTCGATTATCTTTGTTTTTAGGACACATGTCAAATTCTCTTTCTGAATCATAGGGACAAAAAAGACTACATAACCTAGAGAGTAAGTCATATGTGTGGCACAGTCAATGATCTAACATTGTAATTGGGTAGTAGAGGGAGTGAAGAGAGAAATGTGCAGAAGAGATGTTTAAGAAAATAATGCAAGAGGGGGAGGGGCAAGATGGCCACCTGGAAGCTGCTTCCATGGGAGGTTCCTATCCAAAGGGAAGGATAGCATCCAGAAAATGCCCAATTAAGCAGAAGACTGGGAGCCCAGCTGAGAGAGAAGTGAGAACTGCTGGTCACCTCTGCTGAGGCAAGCTGCAACTCCAAGAAAGAAAGCTTCAGGTACAAAATTCACCTGAAAAGAAAACTATCCATTCCCTCCCCCAAGAAAGCTGTGCTCTTTTTTTTGTTGTTGTTGTTGTTTCCTCTCTTTTTCCTCTTCATTTGCTCCTGGGGTTTTCTATAGATGAGCAGTGAACTGTGGACCTCTTGTCTCACCCCACAGGAAAGTATTGTGGGAAATGGGGACTGCTTCCCTCTGAGAGACCTTGCTGTGTCTCTGAACACTCTCTTGCTAGGCAGAAAAATTGAACTAACATTCTCCCGCCATTCTGAACTTCCAGTGGCCCTTCTCCCCCTTACCTGATAAACTAGAAGTCTATTCCTTACTGAGACTGTGAGAGGAGGTTCTCAAGCAGCGTATCCCCTCCTTGTTGGCTGGACCAAGCGCCTCACCCCACAAGAGACTCCAGGGACTGCACTGACCTTCCCCCCATCTGCCCACACAGCCAGAGTCTCTGCCAAGCACAGGCCAGCCCCCAGTGGGCTGGGTTGCCCGGGTAGGCAGCACTGCCTGCTGCCAGAGACTCAGCCGAGTGCACGCCAGTCCCCAGTGGACCAGGCCACCTGGGAAGGTGGCACAATCCACCGCCAAAGACTCCACTTTGTGCGCCAGTCCCCAGCAGGCTGGGCCACCTGGGCAGGCAGCACCGCCTGCCCCCAGAATCTCTGTTGAGTGTGTGACCCCCTACAGGGCCTGGCCACTGGGCAGGCACCACTGCCAACCACCAGAGAATCGGTTGAGTATTTGCAACCCCCCAATTGGTCAGGCCACCAGCGTAGGCGGGACCACCCTCCACCAGAGACTCCACCGAGTGTGCATGACCTCCACACAGGCTGTGCCCCATGGGCACCTGAGCTCTTCCCAGTCTGCGCTGCCCTTGCCAGGGGCTCTGGGAGCCGTGCAACCTGAGCCCTCCCACTCCCTCCCTCTCCTGCATCCACAACAGACCCGCCCATCTGGCCAGGGTCTCGGAAAGCCATGCGACCTCAGACCCTCTCTCTAGGGCCTTCCCTACCTCTGTGTGGAACCCTCTGCCCGGCTAGAGACTGCTGGAGCCACGGGCTCTCTTTGCCAAAGTCACCAGGCACCAGGCAGTCCCAGAACCGAGTGCACCTTCCCCAGCCTTCCTGCTTGTTCCGTGTGTACCAAGCTCAACTCCAGAGTTGCTCCCACAGTCCAAACCCCCTAGCTGGGGCAGCCCCAGAGGAGCTACAAAAAATCACTTCCTTCTCTTCACTTGCTTTTTTCTGCTTTCCTTCCAGCAACAATAGAGCTACACAAAGTCACTTCCTATAAATATCCAGCAACAAGAGAGTGATCCCAATGGGGTCCAATCTTGGAGAAACACCTCTCCAACCCTGAACACGGCCATAGACAATAGTGAAAAGCAATCATAAGGCAGAATCAACAGAAAAACTCTGGAAATGTGAATAATCAGAGTAGATCAACTTCCCCAAGGAACAAAAAGGCAGACAGCACAAGATTCCATGCATAAACAAATGACTGAGATGTCAGAAATTGAATTTAAAATCTAAATAGCAAAGGAGATCAACAGAATGGAGGAAAAGATGGAACTAGAATTTCAAGCAGTAATCCAAAAGATGTCTCAAGAATTCAACCAAGAATTCAACCAATTCAGAGACAAAATGAGCAAAGATTTTGACATATTGAGACAAGAAGTTGCAGCCCTCAAAGATCTGAGAAATACAGAAGAATCCCTCAGTAACAGAATGGAGCAATCAGAAGAAAAGATTTCTGACATTGAAGACAGAGCTTTCAAATGCTCCCACAAGCTCAAAGAGGAAGAGAAATGGAAGGCAAACACAGATCATTCTCTCAGGGAGCTCTGGGATAACTAAATGAAAACCAATATTCTTCTTATAGGGATTCCTGAAAGTGACGAACTGGCTGCATCACAAGAGGCAGAATCCCTTCTTCTTCAGATTATGAAAGAGAACTTTCTAGACACACCAAGAGACTCGGAAATTTAGATAGCAGACAGTTTCAGAACCCCAGCACGACTCAACCCAAATAAAAAATCCCCCAGGCACATCATAGTTAACTTCACTAAAGTTAATTTGAAGGAGAAGATTCTGAAAGCAGCGAAACACAAGAAAAAATTAACTTACAAGGGGAAGAACACTAGAATAACTGCAGATTTCTCTGCTCAAATCTTTCAAGCTAGAAAATGATGGTCATCGCCTTTTAATCTCATAAAACAAAATAACTTTCAACCCAGGATCCTATATCCAGCCAAACTGAGTTTCATTTATGATGGAGAAATTAAATACTTTAATGACATCCACATGTTGAAGAAATTTGCCATAACTAACCCAGCTCTCCAAGATAGTCTCAGACCTATCTTCCATAAAGACCAACATAATCCATCACCACAAAAGTAAACTCATGCAGAAACTTTCATTCAAATTCCAACTTCCACAATGGCAAAAGGATCAAAAATGCCCACTGGACTTTCGAAAGGCTTATCATTATTCTCAATTAATGTGAATGGTTTAAATTGTCCACTACAGAGGCATAGGTTGGCTGACTGGATACAAAAACTAAGGCCAGATATCTGCTGCATACAAGAATCTCATCTTACCTTAAGAGATAAATATAGTCTCAGCATGAAGGGATGGTTATCTATATTCCAGGCAAATGGAAAGCAGAAAAAAGCAAGTGTTGCACTTTTATTCGCAGATACAATAGGTTTTAAACCAACCAAAGTAAGAAAGGATAAGGAAGGACACTTCATATTTGCTAAGGGTAATACTCAATATGATGAGATTTCAATTATTAATATTTATGCACCCAACCAGAATGCACCTCAATTTATAAAAGAAACTCTAACAGACATGAGCAACTTGATTTCCTCCAGCTCCATAGTAGTCAGAGATTTTAATGCTCCTTTAGCAGTGTTGCACAGATCTTCCAAAAAGAAGCTAAGCAAAAAAAATTTGGATTTAAACTTAACCATCCGACATTTGGATTTAACAGACATCTAGAGAACACTTCATTCCAACAAAACTGAATATACATTCTTCTCATCAGCCCATGGAACATACTCCAAAATCAATCACATCTTAGGTCACAAGTCTAACCTCCACAAATTTAAAAAAATAGAAATTATTCCTTGCATCTTCTCAGACCATCATGGAATAAAAGTTGAACTCAATAACAACCAGAATCTGCACACTGAAGCAAAAACATGGAAGGTAAACAACCTTATGCTGAAGGACAGATGTGTCATTGATGAGATTAAGCAGGAAATCACCAAATTTTTGGAACAAAATGACAATGAAGCCTTTGCAAAGGCACGCCTTAGAGGGAAATTTATGTCACTACAAGCCTTCCTCCAGAGAACGGAAAGAGAGGAAGTTAACAACTTAATGGGACATCTCAAACAACTAGAAAATAAAGAACATTCCACCAGCAGAAGAAAATAAATAACCCAAATTAGAGCAGAATGAAATGAAATGAAAACAAAAGAATTATACAACAAATTAATAAGTCAAAAAGTTGGTTTTTTGAAAAGGTCAATAAAAGAGATAAACCTTTGGCCAACCTAAACAGGACAAAAAGAGTAAAATCCTTAATCTCATCAATCAGAAATGGTAAAGACTAAATAACAACAGATCCCTCAGAAATTCAAAACATCTTTTACAAATATTACAAGAAACTTTACTCTCAGAAATATGAAAATCAAAGGAAATTGACCAATACTTGGAAGCACAACACCTTCCAAGACTTAGTCAGGAGAAAATGGAAATGTTGAACAGGCCTATATCAAGTTCTGAAATAGCATCAATAATACAAAACCTCCCTAAAAAGAAAAGCCCTGGACCAGATGTCTTCACGTCAGAATTCCACCAAACCTTTAAAGAAGAACTAGTACCTATATTACTAAACCTTTTCCAAAATATAGAAAAAGAAGGAATACTACCCAACACATTCTATGAAGCAAATATCACCTTGATCCCTTAGCCAGGGAAAGACCCAACAAAAAAAGAAAATTATAGACCAATATCACTAATGAACATTGATACAAAAATACTGAATAAGATCCTAGCAAACAGAATCCAGCAACACATCAAACAAATTATACACCATGAACAAGTGGGCTTTATCACAGGATCTCAAGGCTGGTTGAATATACATAACTCTATAAATGTAATCCCACACATAAATTAAAAAAATAGGACCATTTTATTCTCTCAGTTGATGCAGAAAAAGCTTTTGATAATATCCAGCATCCCTTCGTGACCAGAACACTTAAGAAAATTGGCATTGTAGGGACATCTCTTAAATTGATAGAGGCCATCTACAAAAACCCACAGCCAATATTGTATTGAATGGAGTTCAATTGAAACCATTCCCACTTAGATCAGGAACCAGGCAAGGTTGCCCATTGTCTCCATTGGTCTTTAACATTGTAAATGAAGTTTTAGCTATTGCAATTAGGGAAGAAAAGGCAATGAAGTGTAGTGCCAGATAGTGTCAGAAGAGATCAAACTTTCACTCTTCACAGATGATATGATTGTATATCTGGAAAACACCAGGGATTCTACCACAAAACTTTTAGAAGTGATCAAGGAATACAGCAGTGTTTCAGGCTACAAATCAACACTCATAAATCTGTAGCCTTTATATACAGCAACAATACCCAAGCCGAATAAAAGACAGTCAAAGAATCTTCCTTTCAAAGTAGTGCCAAAGAAGATGAAATATTTGGGAGTCTACCTAACAAAGGATGTGAAAGATATCTACAAAAAGAACTATGAAACTCTAAGAAAAGAAATTGCTGCATGTCAACAAATGGAAAAACATACCATGCTCAAGGTTGGAAAGAATCAACATTGTTAAAATGTCCATTCTACCCAAAGCAATATACAAATTTAATGCAATTCCTATTAAAGCTCCATTGTCATATTTTAAAAAGATCTTGAAAAAATAATACATCATTTTATATGGAATCAGAAAAAAATTTCGATTAAACAAGACATTACTTAGAAATAAAAACAAAGCAG
>CAUYON010098320.1:0-26669 GCA_963573935.1 Arctocebus calabarensis | reverse complement strand
GGAGTAGTGGATCTTAAAAATGGAGACTAATAGGAAGATGATAGGTATGTAAGAGAGTAATGGGGGGTGAAAAGGGGCTATTTAATAGCTTGGTGAGCAAAGGCTTTTGCCAAGCGACTGACTTTGTTTTTTTTTTTTTTTTTGAGACAGAGCCTCAAGCTGTCACTCTGGATAGAGTGCTGTGGCTCAAGAGATCCTTCTGCCCACCACAATGCCTGGCTATCACAGCAACCTCCAACTCCTGGGCTCAGAGGAGTCTCCTGCCTCTACCTCCCAAGTAGCTGGGACTACAGGTGCCCACCACAACGCCCGGCCATTTTTTGGTTGCAGCCGTTGCTGTTGTGCAGGCTGGATTTGAACCCGCCAGCTCAGGTGTACATGGTTGGTGCCTTAGCCCATTGAGCTACAGGCACCAAGCCCCAAATTAGATTTGTAATATGTAACTATGGAATGACTGGATTTAGCAATGAACTTGTCCAGAAAAGTTCTACTGTGGGTCAGCCTGGTTGGCGTGCTGCTTGTTGTAAGAGCTGTGTGCTTGGGGGCAGGGGAAGGAGGAGAGAGATGAGGAATCCCTGCACTGCTGGCGGCACCTTCACTCTCATGAATTCCTTGTATTAAATACAGATTTCCTTGTATTAAATCTGTATATTTTCGGCACTGATCTTAATTACTGGGCCTCAGATACTACAACCTGACTGCTCCAAGTGCATCCATGCAGGCTTGTGCTCCTTGAGCTCATGGCCGCTATCATGACGGCGTTGGTTTGGTTTGGTTTGGTTTGGGGGTTGAGTGCCGTGGTTTCAGCCTTGCTCACAGCAACCTCAAACTCATGGGTTCAAGCCTCCCAGAGTGCTGGGTTACAGGTGCAAGCCACCCGGCCCAGCATGAATAATACTGCTCCATTAATGTGAAGGCGAGGGGTGGGATATATCCACAGAGCTTGTGTTTCTAGAAAAAAGCAGGATATTTGGTAACAGTGGTTGTTGTGGGAGACTACAGGACAAGGATGGGCAGGAAAATTCCTTTTTCCTACAAACCCCTTTGTATTATTGGAATTTTATTCTTTTTACTATGGGAGTATATGATCTATTTAAAAATACAGTAGAACCTCTGTAAGTTCAGCACACGAGGGACTGTAACAAACTGGTCAACACAGGGCACGACGCCTCCTGTACTGGGGTGGACGTGTGGTGCATGTCCACCAGTGAAATGCTCCACTTAAGGAGACGGTCCGTGTAGGGAGGTGGTCAGCTATGGAGGTTCTACTGTAATTGAACGGTTGATTTTTAAAAACGAAAGTAAGTACTTGAACTACTTACAAATTTCCGAGCTGGCTGGGGGTTCTACAGCGGCTGGCCCTGAGCTGGCTGACTCTGCAGTTTCTACACCTTCCTGGAATTTCAGGCCCTCTCAACTTTCCCCTGAATGACTCACAGAGGGGTGTTCCCAGCACCAGGCAACCCTCCGCCCTAGTAGGGAAGGGCAGGTCGCGTTCAGATCCCAGCCCTGCCCACCACTCCACCTTGTTCAGAACCAGCATCAGTGAGAGGGCCTGGGAGGGACTCTCACTTCTGTTTCCTTTGGTTTGGGGGGGTGTTTTGTTTTTATGTTTTCATTTACATCTTTTCTTTCACAAAGAGAAAAATTTAAAGATATAAATAGTACCGAGAAACTCCCAGGTGCAACCAGTCCTCCCAAGCCCAGCCCTTAAGTCCGAGGGCTCACATGGCTCAGAAGCACGCAGGTTAAAACTGTGCTTTAGGCACGAGGAAGCCACAGAGGGTTTGAGCTGGGGAGCATAGTGCCTGGTCCGTGGAGTCCCCGAGCTGCCTCTAGGCTTGCCCCTAGGCATCCAGTGAGCCTCCTGAAAACTTCTTACAAGCATTCCAAGCCTAACTTGTGGGTTTTTTCCTGCTTCACCCAAACTGGGCTCCCCATCCCTAACCCCATCTTTACATCTGTGCTAATTCCGGCTGCTATGACTAAGTAGCATGGACCGGGTGGCGTATAAACAACCCCATTCTGGAGGCTGGAGGTCTGAGGTCAGCATGCCGCACAGTCCAGCTCCAGAGGAGCCTTCCTGCAGCCTTGACGCTCCTTTGTGCTTCCACATGGTGGGGACCGGGAGTCTCTGCCATCTTTTTATAAGGGCGCCAGTCCCATTCTGGGGGCTCCACCCGTGTGACTAATTACTTCTCCAAGGCTCATATCTTAATACCACTGCATTGGGGATTAGGGCTTCAGCATATGAATTTGGAGAGGGGTTGACACAAAGATTCAGTGCATGTACCATCTTCCTGGTGCTCAGGAAGTGTTTTGAGTTGTCCTTCTCTTCCCCACCCATACCCAATCGATAGCTGGTCACAGGGAATTCATCTCTGGACAGTATCCCCAGGTTACACTCTTCTCTCCAGCACTCGACCTACAGTCCAATCCCAGAGCTACTTTCTCCTGGGCCCCTGTGACAGCCTCTCTCTGGTCTCCCTGGCACCACTGTTGCCCCCCTCCGAACCCTCTTGACTTGGCAGCCGGAATGCTCTTGTCCAGACAACGAGTCTGCTCATTCCCTTAAACTTCTGCATGGCTCCCAACACCCATAAGCTAATATGAGAACTCTGTAGTTTGACCCACAGGACTGTCCCCAAACTCACTTCCCCCAGCTTCCCTGTGCGCATCCACACACTCATCACAAGATTTCTGCTGGCGCTGCACACCTCAGCCCTGCACATGCCTTTCCTCCGGGGTCCAGATTTCAACTTCTTTTATTGTCCCCTTGCCTTCCCCGCAAACTGTGTCCACCTGACCCTGTATACAGTTATTTAAAAAAAATTAAGGTGTTGGGTCTTCATCAAACATTCTCCTGCTCATTGATCAACTGATCAGTTTCACCTAAACCTGATGAATAATCTGATATATTTTTTAATTACATCAAAAAAAAATTTTTTTTTGAGACCGAGTCTTACTTTGTTGCCCTTGGTAAAGTGTCACGGTGTCACAGCTCACAGCAACCTCAAAATCTTGGGCTTAAGTAATTCTTTTGCCTCAGTCTCCCGAATAGCTGGGATTATAGGCGCCTACCACAATGCCTGGCTATTTTTAGAGACAAGGTCTTGCTCTGGCTCAGGCTGGTCTCGAACCTGTGAGCTCAGTCAATCCCCCTGCCTCGGCCTCCCAACTGCTGGGATTATAGGCGTCAGCCACTGCACCCAGCCCAGTGACATCAACTTTTTTTTTTTTTTTAATTTGAGTCAGAGTCTCCCTATGTTGCCCTCAGTAGAGTGCCCTGGAGTCACAGTTCACAGCAACTTCCAGCTCTTGGGCTTAAGGGAGTCTCTTGCCTCAGCCTCCGGAGTAGCTGGGACTATAGGCGCCCATCACAACACCTGGCTTTTTTTTTTTTTTTTTTTTTTTTGCAGTTTTTGGCCGGGCCGGGTTTGAACCTACCACCTCCAGTATATGGGGCCAGTGCCCTACTCCTTTGAACCACAGGCGCTGCCCAAACACCCGGCTATTTTTGGTTGTAGTTGTCATTGTTGTTTAGCAGGCTTGGGCCAGGTTCAAACCCGCCAGCCCTGGTATATATGACCAGCGCCCTAACCGCTGGGCTACAGGCACCGAGCCCAGATTTTTAAAAAATTACATCAAATTAAGTTCAGAACTCAAGAAATTGGGGAATATCTTTTGACAACTCCCAAAGGGTTCTAGGAAACAGTGCCACGCAGAGCAGGGTGCCTTGGTGAGGCCCCGAATGAAGCACAGCGGAGAAGGCAGTTGCAGCCTGACCTCCACTCTCAAAGGTCCCATGTTGGGCAGTGTCACAGGCATTTTTCCTGAGTCATCTTCTCATTCTGATCAGGGGCCCTCATGATGAGAAGTGCACAAGGTTAGGGAACTACCCCTGTTACTCACTAACTCTCAGAACCTCTCTCCTGCCACCTGCCTTCTCTGACCCACTCATCTCATTAGACCTAAACATACACTTGATCTCTAATCCCACTCTTGCAGCAGTTCATGAACAAACGCATGCCTTGCTGAGTTCTAAGCACCCCTGCATCTGAAGACTGGTTTCGCAGACTGTTTTGGTAAACTCTTGGTGCAGGGCGGGGGTGGGGGTTGGAGGGGATAGGTAGGAAGTTTTCTGAGCTGGGCCAAATTCTTAACTGGGTTGCTAAGTAACAATTCATTTTCAGTGGAAAATTTTCCAAGGCAAGGATTGTGCAATTGTGTCCTCACCCTGGCCATCTCAGGGATCCACCAGCAGAGGCTGTGGTAGCTTGCTGGGGCACTCTGTCAGGAACGTTCAGGAGGCAAGCGGGGTGTCAAAGAGCTCTTGCCTGATGCCAAGAAAGGGGCAGAGCTAGAGAGAGGAGGCTCCGCGTGAGCCCCAGTGCAGAACCCACTTCCTGGGTGTCCCCACCCTTGAGTTCTGAAAGACCCCAAGGAACCACCTTGCTGTGGATTAAGGGCTGAGCCAGGCTTGCCGAGGGCGGAGAATGCCTGCAGCTCTTGGCAGCCTCGTTCCGAGTGTTGCTCAAGTGAGTACATCGTGACCCTCGGCCTACTTCTGAACTGTTTCTGCACATCAGATAATTAGTATGTTGGACAGCCTCCTGGACTCACCAGAGTGGCTGATAAGCCCTCCCTCTTTGCAATAAGTACACATTCTGGGATTTGAGTCCACATTGGGAAGAATGATACGTGAGGTCAGCTTGGAATATTCCAGACTATCTTGAAGGTCTGTGGTCTTGACAGGGTTCTCGTAAATTACTTTTAACAAACAGGTTTTTCTATTTGTTTGTATTAAAAGAAAGAAAGGCAGAAGAAGAGAAAGAAAGAAAACGAAGCTCTTTTTCCTCCTAGGATTATCAGAATTGCAGCCCCAATCTTAAAGGACTTCAAATGCAAAATTTTTAAGTTAGATATTAAATACGGGTTTGTAGGCCGGGCATGGTGGCTCACGGCTGTAATCCTAGCAGGGTGTTGTGTCGGGTGCCTATAGTCCCAGATATTTGGGTGGCTGAGAGGAGAGGAGTCAGCACCCGTAGCACAGGGGTTACAGCACCAGCCACATACACCGAAGTTGGTGGGTTCGAACCTGGCCAGGCCAGCTAACCAACAATGACAACTGCCAAGAAAAAAAATAGTAGGCGCCCGTAGTCCCTGCTACTTAGGAGGCTGAGGCAAGAGAATCGCTTGAGCCCCAGAGTTTGAGGTTGCTGTGATACCACGGCACTCCACTGAAGGTGATAGAGTGACACTATGTATCAAAAGAAAAAAAAAAAGATGGAAGCTGTAACTTTGTGAACTGATGCTCTAAAACAGGAAGACAGGTGAATGGCTTCTGTTAACTCCTCCTTCTGTAAACATATGCGTCTCTTGACTAAGGCAAAGGAGAGCAGGTTTTCCTAGGTGGAGTTACTGTGCAGACACCCCGGCCGCCCCTTGGCCCTGTTCCCTTTCTTCTGCAGCAGACTTTCGTGTCAGGACTTCTGGTCTTCCAACACTTTGCGTTCTTCCAGTTGTCTCCCTTGACTGCCTTTCATTGCTCCTGGGTGCAAGGGATCTTCCCAGCTCAGCTTCCCAAGCAGCTGGCGGGGGGGGGTTGTTTTTGTTTTTAGAGACAGAGCCTCACTTTGTTGCCCTCGGTAGAGGCTGTAGTATCACAACACACAGCAACTCTTGGGCTTTAGGCGATTCTCTTGCCTCAGCCTCCCGAGTAGCTGGGACCACAGGCACCTGCCACAAAGCCCAGCTATTTTTTGTTGCAGTTTGGTTGGGACCGGGTTTGAACCTGCCACTCTCGGTATATGGGGCAGGCGCCCTACTCACAGGCACCGCCCCAAATAGCTGGGTTTATAGGCAAGTGCCACCATGCCTGGCTGATAGCTTCTAAATAAACTTCCTGAATAATGTATGCCTCAGAAATAACATAGACTTTGGGGGTCTCTATAACTCTGTGCTGCCCGTGGGTGCTGGGAGCATGAGCAAAGTGAGCCTGCATCACCTGAAGCAAACTTAGCTGTGGGCGTCAAGAACTATGAAAGGGGCTCGGCGCCTGTGGCTCAGCGGGCTAAGGTGCCAGCCACACACACCTGAGCTGGCGAATTCGAATCCAGCCTGGGCCCCCCAAGGGCCCACTAAACAACAATGACGGCTGCAAACAAAAAATGGCCAGGCGTTGTGGCGGGCGCCTGTAGTCCCAGCTACTTGGGAGGTGGAGGCAGGAGACTCACTTGAGCCCAGGAATTGGAGGTTGCTGTGACCTGTGATGGCACTCTATCCAGAGTGATAGCTTGAGGCTCTGTCTCAAAAAAAAAAAAAAAAAAAGAACTATGAAAGGTTTGGGATTTTACATCACTTGCAAACTAAGTGGTCACCTGCCACCGTTTCATAAATGCTACCAAGATGTGAGACTCCTGGGTCAGAGGCAAAGGGTTTTACTTCTCACAGAGAGCAATAGCAGAGCATTAGCATTTGTTGGTTCCCTGAGCCCCAGTTCCCACAGGGTTACGTGAGGAGGGTCAGGCGACATGTGCACTCACAGTGGGCTGCGTTACAGAAGAGGAGCCCTGAGTCTACAAACCCGAGTCTCTTCTAGTGGGCAGTAAGCACTCCTTCCCTTACTGTGGAGTGAGACCCTATGTCTGCCTTCCAAAGCTATAAGCAGACTTGCTCTTTGTTCTGATGGGAGGCATTCTCTTAATTTTCAAAGGCCATTCCTTATACAAATATTATTATTATTATTATTTTGAGACAGAGCCTCAAGCTGTCACCCTGGATAGAGTGTGGTAGCATCACAGCTCACAGCAACCTCCAATTCCTGGGCTCAAGCAATTCTCCTGCCTCCGCCTCCCAAGTAGCTGGGACTACAGGCGCCCGCCACAACGCCCGGCCGTTTTTTTTGGTTGCAGCCGTCATTGTTGTTTGGCGGCCCGGGCTGGATTCAAACCTGCCAGCTCAGGTGTACGTGGCTGGTGCCTCAGTGGCTTGAACTAGAGGCGCTGAGCCTTATAATTATTATTATTATTAAAACAGAGTCTCACTCTGTTGCTCTGGGTAGAGTGCCATGACATCATCACATGTCACAGAAACCTCAAACTCTTGGGCTCAAGCAATCCTCTTGCCTCAACCTCCCAAGTAGCTGTGACTATAGGAGCCTGCCGCAACACCCAGCTACTTTTGTTGTTGTTGCAGTTGTCATTATTGCTTTAGCTGGACAGGGCGGGCTTCGCACCCTCCAGCCTCGTTGTATGTGGCCGGCACCCTGTCCGCTGAGCTACAGGCACTGCCAACATCGGGCTAGTTTTTCTATTTTTAGTTGAAACAGGGTCTCACTCTTGCTCAGGCTGCCAACCATTTTTCAGTAAGGGACGGAGTGGCTCAGAGAACCAGGTCCCCGGCGAGCAGAGATGGTCACATCTCAGCACGGGAGGCCGACTCTGACGGCCCCAGCCAGGTGCGTCAGCATCACAGCTGGTGCATTGTAACTGAAAGCGGTCAAGACACAGAGGGCACTGGGAGGTGGAGGGGGGAAAGAGATGGATTTGGAACAGACCTCAGGGTGAAGGCCGGCTGTGTGCCTGCCCACAGTGACCTCAGCTAACTCCCATTCCTGAATCATTTCTTTATTTATGAAAAGGGAGAAACTAATATACCTGCAGGGTATATATTAATACAAAGTCACTGGCACGTGATACACGTCCAACGAGTATGAAGAGGCGTCCAGGAGCCTTCTTTTTGTTCTGGGTAAAGTCTGCCTGTACACACAGAATCAGAACTGGAGAAGAGTGACTAGGCCCATCCCTTCACTTCACAGGGGTAGCGACTCAGAAAGGCAGCTGACTGGCCTGAGCTGTCTTCGCCGCCCCCAGGCCACAGCTTGGGAGCCTGGGACCCAGCTGCCCTGGTAGGAAAGGGAAAGGGAGCCTAGCTGAGGTCCTCATCTAGGGGACAGGCTGCAGAAACCCGACCCTGCTGGGAGCTTTGCAGGTTTCCCAGCAGAGCTTGTGTCGGTTAGTTTCATGGACCCTATTGTTGGGTGAGGGTGGGGGTCCCCAGCCAGAGAACAAGAGGGGACAGTATTTGCTTTCTCCTTTCACTATGTGAATTTCACAAATGTGCAACCTTGTACTGACTTTGAGGCCCTGTATGTCAGGAAATCTCTGCCTGTGCATCCTTGTTGCCATAATGGCAAGGTCCTGAAGGGTGCCAGGTACATCATATCCTGCTTTGCTCCTTAATACCAGGGGAGTGGAGAGGATGTAACTACTCAGATCTTATACTGAGGGGCGGCACCTGTGGCTCAAAGGGGTAGGGCACCAGCCCCATATGCCGGAGGTGGTGGGTTGAAACCCAGCCCCAGCCAAAAGCTGCAAAACAAACAAAAAAAAGAAAGAAAGAAAGAAAAGAAAAAAGAAACCCTGTAATTAACATAGTTTTGGAAATCACACAAAAAGTATTTGAAAGCTGCTGAATTAAAGACATACTTAACAAGATGTTGGGTGACACCTGTGGTTCAGTGAGTAGGGCGCCAGCCCCATATACCGAGGTTGGAGGGTTCAAACCCGGTCTCAGCCAAACTGCAACAAAAAAATAGCTGGGTGTTGAGACAGGCATCTGTAGTCCCAGCTACTTGGGAGGCTGAGGCAAGAGAATCACCTAAACCCAAGAGCTGGAGGTTGATGTGAACCATAATGCCATGGCACTCTACCGAGGGTGACAGAATAAGACTCTGTCTCAAAAAAAAAAAAAAAAAAATTGAAAAAATTAGCTAGGGGGTGTGGTGGGCTCATGTAGTCATTCCCAGCTCCTTGGGAGGCTGAGGCAAGAGGATCACTTGAGCCCATGAATTTGAGACTGTTGTGAGCTGCAATGATGTCACCGTACTGTGCTCGGGTTAGAGTGAGACTCTGTCTCAAAAAAGAAGACAGGAAGTAAGAGAGAAAGAAAAGAAAAAGGAAAGAAAGAAGGGAGGGAGAGAGGGACGGAAAGAAGAGAGAGAGAGAAAAGAAGGAAGGAAGGCACCAAGGAGAGCAGGAAATGTGGCTAGTGTGGGCAGCGCCTGTGGCTCAAAGGAGTAAGGTGCCGGCCCCATATACCTGAGGTGCTGGGTTCAAACCGGGCCCAACCAAAAACTCCAAAAAAACCCAAAAAAACAATTAAAGAAATGTGGCTAGTGTGACTAAGGATTGCAATTTTAATTGTGTTTAAATAGTCACAGTTCCCTACTCCTTTGCAACATTCAGGTCTCAGCTCTCAGTCACCTCCTCAAAGGGGACAACCTGTGGTGGGCAGAACAAGGACTCCCAGAGATGCCTGTATGTTAATCCCTAGAACCTGTAAATATGTTATCTTACATGACAAAAGGAAATTAAGTTGCAGATGGAATTAAATTGCCAAATCAGCTGACCTTGAAATGGAGTGGTTATCCTGGATTTGACAATGGGTTCAATCTAATCCCATGAATTCCTAAAAGTAGAAACAGGCCAGGTGAGGTGGTTCACGGCTATACTCCTAACACCCTGGGAGGCCGAGGCAGGTGGATTGCTTGAGCTCAGGAGTTTTAGACCAGCCTGAACCAAAGTGATACCCCGTCTCTAACAAAAATAGCTCGGTGTTGTGACTGGGGCCTGTAGTACCAGCTACTGGGGAGGCTGAAGCCAGAGGATCGCTTGAGCCCAGGAGTTTGAGGTTGCTGTGAGTGACAGTTGACAAAGTAAGACTCTGTCTCAAAAAAAAAAAAAAGGAAGAAAATAGTGGGACTCTCCCACCATTGTTAGCTTTGAAGTTGGAAGACACAGCCACAAGCCAAGTAGTGCAAGTGACCTCTGTAAGCTGGGAATGGCCATCAGCTGATGGGCAGCAAGGCAGTTGGAACTTCAGTCCAACAACTGCAAAGATGTGAAGTCTGTCAACAACCAGTTGGTTGAGGAAAGGGATTCTCCCCTCAAGCTTCCAGAAGGGAACACAGCCTGTCAACACCTTGATTTTAGTCCCGTGAGACTGGCACTAGACTTTGGACCCACACACCTATATAAATTTATGTATATGACAATTTTTTTTAAGCCATCAGGTTGGGGTAATTTGTTTCTGCAACAATAGAAAACTAATATACCACCCTAGACCAGCTCTGGCTCTCCTCTTAAGGAGTGAGGATTCTCAGCGTCCATGGAGAGGTATCCAGGTGGGTGCCCCTTCTACACTTCAGACTACACTTCAGCAGTCTGGGACCCGGAGGTCCGTGCTTCTGGGGCCCACATGCACCTCCTCCCTCGTTCTGCCTTCCAGAGTGTGGGCAAGCCTTGGATGAATGCCCCCTTAGGCCTGATGGGACATCTGCTTGGGAGGAGGGTGAGGCCAGAGCTGGGACGCTGGGCTTCAGTGTCCACATGGGCACAGGCTTGCCCCTTGACTATGGAACAGAGCAGTGTGAGGCAGGGAAGGAAGAGAAGCTGCTCAGAAGGAAGGCTAAGGGGCAGGCTGGGCCCAACACACGGGTGCTGCCACATCTCAGGTGAAGCTCTGGGAAGTCTGTGGATTTTTTTTTTTTTTCCTGAGACAGAGCCTCAAGCTGTCACCCTGGATAGAGTGCCGTGGCATCACAGCTCACAGCAACCTCCAATTCCTGGGCTCAAGCAAGTCTCCTGCCTCCGCCTCCCAAGTAGCTGGGACCACAGGCGCCCTCCAAAACGCCTGGCCATTTTTTGGTTGCAGCTGTCACTGTTGTTTGGCGGGCCCGGGCTGGATTCAAACCTGCCAGCTTAGGCGTATGTGGCTGATGCCTTAGCCTGTTGAGCCACAGGCACCGAGCCTGTCACCTTATTTTATTTTCTCCAAAATACTTATTGTTGCCTGAAATTATCTTCCATATGTGCTTGCCACACCATCACTGCCTTTCCCTGTTAACAGCAAACTGCGGAGAACAGATGTATCTTGCTGGATGCTGTTTTGCCAATGCCAAGACCAAATAGATGCTGGACTGTATTTGCTGGATAAATGGGTGATAAAGCGCAAAGGAGTCCCTGAGGTCCTTCCCTTTTTTTCATATTTCAATTTTATGTTATTTTTGAGACTCTGTCTCACTTTCTAGCTGTTGTTAGAATGCCGTGGCATCATAGCTCACAGCAACCTCAAACTCTTGGGCTCAAATTTTTCTCTTGCCTCAGCCTCCCAAGTAGGTGGGACTACTGGAGCCCACTGCAATACCCAGCTGTTTTTAGAGATGGGGTCTTACTCTTGCTAGGCTGGTCTTGAACTCCTGAGCTCAGGCAATCCACCCTCCGTGGCCTCCCAGAGTGCTACAAGTACAGGCATGAGCCACCGTGCCCAGTTAAATTTTATTTTTGTTTTATTTATTTTTTTTTTGTAGAGACAGAGTCTCACTTTATCGCCCTCCGTAGAGTGCCATGGCGTCACACAGCTCACAGCAACCTCCAACTCCTGGGCTTAGGTGATTCTCTTGCCTCAGCCTCCCGAGTAGCTAGGACTATAGGCGTCCACCACAATGCCTGGCTATTTTTGTTTTATTGTTTGGGATTCATTGAGGGTACAACGAACTAGGTTACACTGATTGCATTTGTTAGGTAAAGTCCCTCCTATAATTGTGTCCCACTCCCAAGACATGTGCCATACACCATGATCCCCCAACCCTCTCAGCCCCCTCCCTCATTCCCCTCTCTCCCCCTTGTATTAGCAC
Organism: Arctocebus calabarensis; assembly: GCA_963573935.1. Lineage (NCBI taxonomy): Eukaryota > Metazoa > Chordata > Mammalia > Primates > Lorisidae > Arctocebus > Arctocebus calabarensis. Next base: position 14,971 of record CAUYON010098320.1, on the reverse strand, counting down.
ATCTACTTCCTTCATATTAGAATTGAGCACATTAGATTCTTGCTTCTCCATGCATGTGATGCTTTACTAAGAAGAATGTGTTCCACTTAGATCTAGATTAATACAAAAGATGTAAAGTAGGCCAGGTGCAGTGGCTCATGCCTGTAATCCTTGTACTCTAGGAAGGCCGAGGCAGGCGGATTGCCTGAGCTCACAAGTTGAAGACAGGTCTGAGCCAGAACAAGACCTCATCTCTAAAAATAGCCAGGTGTTGTGGTGGGCACCTGTAATCCAGCTACTTGAGAGACTGAGGCAAGAGAATCAATCTCTGGAACTCAAGATTTGAGGTTGCTATGAGCTATGACACCATAGCTCTCTACCAAGAGTGACAAAGTGAGATTCTGTCAAAAAAAAAAAAAAAAAAGTAAAGTCTCCATCTTTTTAATGGCTAAATAGTGTTCCATGGTATACATCAACCACAGCTTATTAATGAGTTGGTAGGCATTTAGGTTGTTTCCACATATTGGTGGTTATAAATTGAGCTGTGATAGTGCAAATGTCCTTTTTTTTTTTTTTTTTTTTTAAAGAGACAAAGTTTTATTTTGTCACCCTCGGTAGAGTGCTATGGCATCACAGCTCACAGCAATCTCCAGCTCTTGGGCTTAGGCGATTCTTTTGCCTCAGCCTCCTGAGTAGCTGGGACACAGGTGCCAGCCACAATGCCTGGCTATTTTTTTGTTCCAGTTTGGCTGGGGCTGGGTTCCAACCCTTTACCCTCGATATATGGAGCCATTGCCCTACCCACTGAGCCATAGGCACCGCCCCATCTGTCTTCTTTAGAGAAGTTTCTATTCATTACTTCTGCCCAGTGATATATAGGATTGTTGGGTCTTTTTTGTTGATTAATTTGAGTTCTCTTTTCTTCTTTTCTTTCTTTCTTTGTTTCTTTTTTTTTTTGCAGTTTTTGGCTAGGGCCAGGTTTGAACCCGCCACCTCTGGTATATGGGGCTGATGCCCTACTCCTCTGAGCCACAGGCACCGCCCCTTTTTTTTTTTTTTTTTTTGAGACAGAGCCTCAAGCTGTCACCCTGGATAGAGTGCTATGGCATTACAGCTCACAGCAACCTCCAATTCCTGGGCTCAAACGAGTCTCCTGCCTCTGCCTCCCAAGTAGCTGGGACTACAGGTGCCCGCCACAACACTGGGCCATGTTTTGGTTGCAGTCACCATTGTTGTTTGGCAGGCCCGGGCTGGATTCGAACCCGCTAGCTCAGGTGTACGTGGCTGGCACCTTAGCCCGTTGAGCCACAGGCGCCAAGTGGAGACAGGGTCTCACTATGTCACCCTCCATAGAGGGCCATGGTATCACAGCTCACAGCAACCTCAAACTCTGGGGCTTAAGCAATTCACTTGCCTCAGCCTCCCAAGTAGCTGGGACTATAGGCGCCCACCGCAACACTCGGCTATTTTTTGGTTGTAGTTGTCATTGTTGTTTGGCAGGCCTGGCCTGGACTCAAACCCAGCACCTTCAGTATATGTGGCTGGCATCCTAGCCAATGAGCTACAGGTGCTGAGCCTTTTTTTTTTTTGAGACAGAGTCTCATTTGGTCACTCTCGATAGAGTGCTATGGCGTCTTAGCTAACAGCAACCTGAAACTCTTGGGTTCAAGCAATCCTCTTGCCTCAGCCTCCCAAGTAGCTGGGACTACAGGTGCCTAACAAAACACCCAACTATTTCTCTTGTTTAGAGATGGGGGTCTTGTTCTTGCTCATGTAGGTCTTGAACTTCTGAGCTCAGGTGAGCCATCTGCCTCAGCCTCCCACACCTGTAAAACTCACAAACATTTTTTTTTTTTTAGAGACAGAGTCTCACTTTATCACCCTTGGTAGAGTGCTGTGGTAGCTCACAGCAAACTCCAACTCCTGGGTTTAGGCGATTCTCTTGCCTCAGCCTCCCTAGTGGCTAGGACTACAGGCACCCGCCACAACGCCCAGCTATTTTTTGTTGCAGTTTGGCCAGGGCTGGGCTTGAACTCACCACCATTGGTATATGGGGCTGGCACCCTACTCACTGAGCCACAGGTGCCTCCCAAAAGACACAAACATTTTAATGTAACTATTCTTTGAATTTCTCCATTTCTAATCAACAGGTAATGGTTAACCCTGTATGTTGTATTTTCAAAAACTTTTATATCAACATCTTTTTTCAGAGTCTTACATTAAGAACTATGGAAATTTGTGTCCTAAGGTTTCAAGCATAATCCTAACATATATAAAAGTATGCAAGGTTGATGGTTTGTTTTTATCCTATAATATGAAGTAGAAGTCTCTAGGCCTGCTTTAATGAGTGAGGAATGCTATCTTGGACAAAAATTACCAATGTATAAAGAATGTGAAACAATCCAAGCAGTTATGTTTCTGTCTGGGGTTTCCTTCTCAACCTCCAGGAACAGAAAATAATGGATTTGTACAAGGAACCCGAGCCTGTGAAGCCCTTTCTCTTCTACCACAACCAGAGTGGCAGGAACTCCACCTTTGAATCGGTGGTCTTCCCTGGCTGGTTCATTGCTGTCGGCTCAGAAGGAGGCTCTCCTGTCATTCTTACCCAAGAACTGGGGAGAGCCAACGTCACTGACTTCGAGCTAACTATACAGAGTTAAGGTCAGTCTGGAGTTGGAGGTTGCTCTCTGTGCAGAGAATCCTGTCACACTGACCCATTCAGCAAGGAAGTAAGAGTTGCCACAATCACATCCAATTTTCAGAAGTTGAATTCAGGTTCAATGGGGGAATACACAGTAAACTTTTAGGCTACAATTGGAAGGGAAAACCCGTTGATGGGCTTTGCACCCAAGGATTTATCACAGCCTCCCAATATATCTGTGCAGAGACCTAAATGCTAGGATTGGCTTATGTGCCTTCTCCCAAGACCCATGTAGAAATTTCCAGAGAATTTGAGGACCTTTATCATGGCCACATAGCTAAAATATGGATTTTTACTAAAATAATAAAGAAAACTACTTTACACACTTGCTAATAAGGCTCTAAGGAATGAGGATGGTCACTGTGGAATTTTAAGCCCTGGTGTCTGGATTTTCAGGTACATTTCTCTGTGGTATTATATCAAGACCTTTTGGATCCTGGCAAGAAGAGGCAGTTAGAGAAACTTCACCAAAAAGAAGAAAGCAAAAAGAAAACAGAGCCCTCCCTGGGCTTGGCTTTTGTCTTTGTCAAGTTGCATATTCTGGAGCTAGTCTGGATGATGAACTGCTATTGTTAATGAAGCTTTCATCTAACACCTCATCACTGGCTCTCATGAAGAGTTAAATTTGTGGAATAAAAATTTTGTCATCTCAGTTGCTCTGTTATCAATGGAATGATTTTAATGGAATATCATACTTATAATATTGATTCCTTGCATTTATAAGGCGTTTTATATTAATAGCTTACAAAGCAGGCTCATACAAAGTCTTTCATTTAAATCCCCAGTAAAATCATTGGGGAGGGTGGTATTTCCCTAACATCAGGTTCTCCCAGGCTTCGTTATTGGGATGGGTGGGACAAATAGTGCTTCTTGAAAAGAAATCATACTCTATAGCTCAGCACACAAGGCAGGTGCATAGATAGCTACCTGAAAAACTCCCTCTGCCTTGTCCTGGCAAGAGTTTCTGAGAGTTGAATGGGGTATTTTCCCCATGAACTCAGAAACTAGAAACTGACATGGCTCTTTCTCACTCTTCCAGAGCATATTTGTTTTGAATGGTTATCTTTTCCTCTTTTTTTTTTTCTTTTAAATGAGTTGTCTTGTTACAGAATATCAATTGAAACTTGATTCTTTCCAATACCGCGATTCCCAAAATACTCTGGATAGTTCTATTGTGATTTTTTTACTCTCCATTATATTTTTACTTGTCCCAGGCTTTGGAGAAAGATGTACAGATCTTCTTTTCCTGAGCACATGTATGGCCAGCAGGCAGTGTCCCAACCTCCTCATTCCATCCGCATACCTTCTACCCTTCAGTATTTGAGTGATCATATTGCTGTCAGATATTACATTTTTCCTGGAAACAGGATGCATTCCTTGAGTTTTTCATTTCTAATGGTTCCTGCAAAGAGGGAGAACTGTTTCAGCTCCACCATCCCCTACATCGGTCATTTCTCTAAACCTGTGGGGTGAGTAGGACACTTAGGAACCTGAAAGGGCCCTGTTAATAATTACCATGGGTTAACAGGCGTAAATTGTGATGCTCTTAGACTGGCTAGGGTACATGGTCTCCTAAATGCAGGGCTGGGGAGGAATCTGGCCATTTGGACATTGCCTGAAATTTTTCTAGGAGAAAAAGTTCAATTTCTTTGGGAATTTGTGTTTACTTATCTTTATTCATTTTAGTTTTCTAGTAAATGCATACAATTTATGACATTTTCTCTTAGTTCCTCTTGGGGTATATCCTACACTTTTTATTATGGTAAGAACATTTAATATAAAATCTGCCTGCTTAACACATTTTTAAACGTATAGTACAGTGTTGTTAACTATAGTCATGCTGATACACAACAGATCTCTAGAACGCCTTCATCTTGCCTAACTGAAACTTCTTTTTTTTATTTAAATAATTTTATTAAATCATAATTGTGTACATTGGTGCAATCATAGGGTAGAATGTGCTTCATATACAATCAGAAATATTTTGATCGTACTGGCCTAACTGAAATTTCTTATCCATCTAAGAGCATCCTTCACTTCTCCTTTCCTCCTGTGCCCAATAAGCATGATCCTACTCTCTGTTTCTATAACTTTCACTATTTTAGATTCCTTATCTGTAAGTGGAATCATGCAATATTTGTCTCTCTGTGACTAGCATATTTCATTTAGCAAATGCTCTGCAGATTCATTGGTGTTGTCCCAAATAGCACGATTTTATGTCCTTTCTCTTCTCTTCCCTTCCTTTCCCCTTCCCTTCCCTTCCTTTTGTTTCCCTTCCCTCCTCTCTTTCTTCTTTTTAAAGGCTGAATGATATTTCATATACCACATTTTCAGAGGAAGTCCTTGTAGAACAAATCTTCTGTGCCTAGGAGGCTTCCCGAGAATAACTTTTATATTTTTCTATGTGCTGATAATTCCTGGGAAGGGACATTTAGGGGCCTGGTAGGCAGAAGAGGAAGTAGGCTAGTAAAGAGTCCAGGAACCCTATAAGAAAAGCACAGTTTGGAGAGAAAATAATGTTGGGGAAAAGCCAGGGTGAGCCAGCGGCTTGTGGATGACTCATTTAGTACCCAAGAGTAAAAGCAGGAGAGTGCAGTCACAAATGGATTCCAAGATAGGTGAGGTAGCACTAATATAGCTGGTCCATGAGCTTTTTCCTGCTAAGTGAATAATATGGTGAGTATACAATCCTTCTTAACCACAACATCCAACTGGAAAATTATTCCCCTTTTATAGAAAGGAAATCTGAGACTCAGAGTTATAAATAAACTTGCCTGACTTTATACAGCTGGAAGGCGGCAGTGCCAAAATTTGGACGAATATAAATGCCATATTTCACAGTATGTAATAATCACAATTACTTTCCCTTCAACCCTTCTTTATTTCCAGGCACTGGGAAATGAGACAAGAGCCCTGGGAAAAGCTGGAAGCCAGAGCTTCAGCCTTGAAAAAGATGCCTTTGGGGCGGCACCTGTGGCTCAAAGGAGTAAGGTGCCGGCCCCATACGCTAGAGGTGGTGGGTTCAAACCCAGCCCCAGCCAAAAACTGAAAAAAAAAAAAAAAAAAAAAGAAAAGAAAAAAAGAAAAAGATGCCTGCTCTTCTAGACTCTGAAAGAGGGATTTTTACTTTTTATTTTTTAATTTTTATTTATTTATTTATTTGAGACAGAGCCTCAAGCTGTCACCCTGGATAGAGTGCTGTGGCATTACAGCTCACAGCAACCTCTAATTCCTGGGCTCAAGCGAGTCTCCTGCCTCCGCCTCCCAAGTAGCTGTGACTACAGGCCCCCACCACAATGCCCAGCCGTTTTTTTGATTGCAGCTGTCATTGTTGTTTGGCAGGCCTGGGCTGGATTCGAACCCGCCAGCTCAGGTGTACATGGCTGGTGCCTTAGCCCGTTGAGCCACAGGCGCCGAGCCTGAAAGAGGGATTTTTAGTTCTTCTTCAGGGACCAGGATGCCTGCCCTCAGGTTCTATGGCTTGTTGGGTGGTGTCACCTTTGCTTGGCTCTAGGAAGTTTGCCCCCTGACTCCAGCGAGCTCCCACATGCAGATGGAACAGCATTCAGGCACCAGTCCCTGACTTGGGAGAATCCCACAAAGTGCTTAAGTTATCTCACGAGAGAGCAGAGCAGAATGGATGCTTCCCACCATTGCACTGGCTCTCAGTGGAAAGTAGGCAGACAGCAGCTGGCCCACACAATCCCAGTTTCTCATGAGCAGTGTGACGACATAATATATAATATGATGTGTCACTTTTGAGAGTGGAAGGGTGGTACCAGCATTTACAGAAACATCACATGTGTGCAGCAGGTTGTACAGGCTTCCCTACACTTGGGCAGAGTGAGCAAGAGAGGAAGAAAGTCAGAAGTTTAATGGAAGGAAACGTGAGGAGTGAATAACTATTCCCTCCCTTTGGTGCTTTATGTCAGATGGGATAGGGAGTTTAAGGTACTGCAACAGCTGCCTTCACAGAGCGGAAGGGTTTGTATGGGCAAGAGACCTCCTTTGCATCAAGATTTAGGATTAGGAAGGCAAATTTTATTGTGAGTGAGATTAAGTCTTGTTAAAGAAGGTGGCTGACTGGGAGGAGGTCCGTTTCTCACTCTTTCCTTTCTTCATTATTAATATATTAATAAATAAATAATTTATTCCTTTAATGAAGATTTATTAAACACACTTTACTAGGAGCTGGGGATATAATGGACAAATACTACTTCTCTGCAGTTGAGGACTTTATACTGTATTGAAGTAAGTAAGTAAAGACAAAGGCAAATAAAAAAATGTGATGATAAACTATGGGAAGGAAACAATAAAAAACTGGAGATAGAAAATACAAAAGGTAGAAGAGGGAGATGACTTCAGACATGGTGACCAGAAAGTGAAGGGGCCAGAAAGACAAGATATAAGAATAAACCAATATAGGTACGTGGATATATATGAACACAGCATGTGCCAAGGCCCTGGAGCTGTGAAAAACTTGTCATATTCAAAGAACTGAAATATTGGAATAACAAAAGACAGTGTTAGAGAGAAAATATATTCTGGAAGAGGGGTTGGAGGCAGGGCCAGACCATTCAGGTAAGCCTATAAATCAAAGTAATGACTGCATTTCCTTCCAGAGGCAAATGGAAGTGTGGAAGGGGACTAAACATTGGAATAGTGTGGTTTTGATTTCCATTTGTGGATATATCCCTGGCTGCCACATGGGGACTTACTGGAAATAAGAGTAGATGGAGGGCACAAGTCAGGAGGCTGATTCACAGTCTGGGGGAGCTGTGGTGTTTGCCTGGCACACAGTGGAGGGTGGCAGGGAGTTGAAGAGAAATGGGGGCATTTGAGATTATTTTGGAACCAGTATTTTTTGGAGACAGAGTTATTGATGGATTGTATGTGGAGCTTCAGAAAAAAATAGGAATCAAGAATGACTCTCAGGTTTCTGTCTTGAATAGTTGAGAAAGAAAAGACTGAGTGTGGGGATGAGCAGGCTAGGGGAGTTTTAAGAGTTAGAGTCCAAATAGCCAAACAAATCTTAAGCAAAAGAACAAATCCAAAGGCAACACATTACTTGACTTCAAACTATACTACAAGGCTATAATAACCAAAACAATCTGGAATTGGCACAAAAATAGACACATGGACAAATGAAACAGAACAGAAGACCCCAATATAAAACAATCCACATACAGCCAACTGATCTTTGAAAAAGAAAACAACAATAAACAGCAGGGAACAGAAGCCCTATTCAATAAATACTGCTGGGAAGATTGGATAACCACATAAAGAAGAATGTAACAGGACCCCTATCTCTCACCACTCACAAGAAATTAATTCAAGATGGATAAAAGACTTAAATGTTAGGCACAAAATCATACAGATTCTAGAAGAATCTAGATATTGGCCTCGGCAAAGAATTTATGACTAAGATTCCAAAGGCAATTACAGCAACAACAAAAATAAATAAATGGAACTAATTAAATTGGAAAACTTCTTCACAGTTAAAGAAATAATCAACAGAGCAAATAGACAACCTACATAATGGGAGAAAATATTTACAAACTATACATCTGATAAAGGGCTAATATCCAGAATCTATAAAGAACTCAAACAAATCAGCAAGAAAACAAAACAAAACAAAACAAAAAAGTGGGCAAAAGACATGAACTAAAGCTTTTCAAAGGAAGATAGAGAAATGAACAATAAACATGAAACAATGCTCAACATCACTAATCATCCAGAAAATCCAAATTAAAATCTCAATATCACCTTACTCCTATTAAAATGCCTCTTATTAAACAGTCCAAAACAAGGAGGAGGCGAAAGATGGCTGACTGGAGCCAGCTTTTGACAGAAGATTTCATCCAGAGGAAAGGATTACACCCAGAAAGTATCTAACAATGCTGACTGGGAGTTGAGCTGGGAGAGAAGAGTGATAACTGCATGTCACCTCTGCTGAGGCAAGTTGTGACTCCACAAAGCAAATTTCAGGTACAAAACTCATTCCAAAGGAAAAGTGTCTGCCTCCTCCCCCAAGAGTGTTTTGTTTGTTTGTTTGTTTGTTTTTGGCTTGCTGTAAGTTTTCTACAGGTGGGCGGTGAACTGAAGACATTTTGTCTCACCCCATGTGAGAGAGTTGCAGGAAGTGGGGACTACTTATCCAGAGGGACCCTGCTGTGACCCTAAGCACTCTCTTGCCAGGCATGAAAGTCGAACTAATGTTTTCCTTGTCATTTTGAACTTCCAGTCCACCCTCCCCACTTTGGGTCCAGAAGCATAATCCTGGCAGAAACCGGAATGTCTGTGGTTCATTGCCAGGTCTAGGCACTGCAAAGGCTGTGATAGAAACGCTACACTGTAACAGTGAGCCCAGCAGTAGTGCAGACAAAGAGGGGTAGGCTGTTGGGCTTGGCTCTGTGAAAGTGCAAACTAGTTATGGGAAGAGGCTTGTGAGCTGTGTGCACTGCTGTACTAGAACCAAGTCCACCATGTCTCCCCCACCCCCCACCACCAGAGCTGCTCGCCAGAGCCACATCCCCCCCACCCCCCACCACCATCCCAACCTGCCAGAGCCACACACTCTGGCTAGCCAGAGCCGCCCTGCCAGAGCCAGGAGCCCTGTGCCCCACCCAGCCAGAGCCACTCTCTGCATGCCCTGTCTACCTAGAGCCACATGCAGGGTGCCCACTGTGGCAGAGCTACACACCCTGTGCCCTGCCCACCCAGAGACACTTGCCTGAGCTCTACCATGTGGGAGCTATAAGGCACCCTGTCCTGCCAGAACCACATGCCCTGTGCCATGCTGTCCACCCTGCTGCTGGCAAGATGCACTTCAAATTCCTGGAGCAGCTGTTACAGCCACCTCTCAGGCCATGGAAGTGACCTGGGATCTGCACAGGGATGCCTCCCATGAAGAATCAGCAACAGTAGAGCCATCCTGTTGGGGTCTAAACTTGGAGAGACACCTCCTCATCTCTAAGGACTACCAGAGGAAGCCAGACCTCACCCTAGAGGGATACCAGTGCTGTAGAGTAGCTGAGGCAAAGGCACAGTGACTGAGGGACAAAATAATTTGATGACTTATTCTCCTCAGGTTTGGACTGAGCTCAGGTGGGACGCTCTCCAGTTGCCATTGAGTACCCAAGGCAGGCAGGCCTCACTTCCCCAGCTGGCAGGTGGCAGAGGGTGGTGGCCGGGTCAAGAGGGCATTGACATTCCTTTGACCCTGGCAGATGCAAAGCCCTGGAACATCTGCTTATTGGAAGGAGCAGCACCACAGCCCTGTGGGGTTACCAGTGACTGGGTATGAAAGAGGTGCAAGGTGGGAAAAGAGATACCAGCCCCCCTGGTCCAACTCTGCTCTTGGGAGGGCCTTTCTGACTTCACAGAACACTGGAGTGAGCCACATTTGAGCAGCCAGTAGTCCTTTGCTATCTAGTTGCTGGAGACCTTTTGAACTCTCCCACTTGAGAGTTGGTACTGACTGGTTGGTACCAATTGGTTTAGAACTCCTAACCTGGACCAGTCACCCAAGGACCCTCTCAGGTGGGACACTGGTTGTGTGGCAATGACAAGGGTTGATTTTCCTCTTCCAGTTGTTGCCTGTGAGGGGTGGAGTGTCTTAGTTGCTGATATTTCTCCACAGCTGAGACTTCAACCCAGAGTCACTGATCCACTAGGATTGGAAAAAAAACAGCTGAATAAAAAACAGAGCCACCTAACCCCACCCTACCAAGTAGGTCCCCAGAGCCTCAGAATGTAATACTGTATAGGTCCTTTGCAAAGCTGTAGGGGAAGAAGCTACAGTCACCAGTCTGAGATCCTTGGCAAAGGGCTAGTTAACCACAAATACAGGGGTCCCCAATCCAATTTCACCTTACCTGCCTATCTAGCCAAATGATGAAAAATAATCATGGAGTGGAATCAGTGGAAAAACTCTGGCAACATGAATAATCAGAGTAGATCAAGAAATGATAAACAGACACACCAGATGATTTGATTCATAAACAAATGGCTGAGATGTCAGAAATCAAGTTCATAAGTTGGACGGCAAATAAGATTAACAGAATGGAGGTAAAGATGGAATTAGTATTTCAAGGAGTAATTGAAAAGTTGTCTCAAGAATTCAATGAATTCAATGACAAAAGTCACCAAAGATTTTGACCCACTGAGGCAAAAACTTGCTGCCCTCAAAGATCTGAAAAATACGGTAGAATCCCTTAGTAAAAGAATGAAAGCTGGCAGAAAAGCACTTCTGACATTGAAGACAAAGCTTTTGAATGTTCCCAATTGTTCAAAGGGGAAGAGAAGTGGAGACCAAAAATGGATCATTCTGTCAGAGAGCTCTGAGATAATTTGAAGAAAACTAATATTTGCCCTATAGGAATTCCTGAAGGTGATGAGGTTGCTTTGAAAGGCAAAGATGCTCTACTGCAACAGATAATTGAGGAGAACTTCCCAAACATGGCCAGAGATTCTGAAATTCAGATAGCAGTTTCAGAATCCCAGCATGACTAAACCCAAAATAAAACATCTCCCAGAAACATTATAATTAACTTTGCCAAAGTTAATATGAAGGAGAAAATTCTACAAGCAACCAGATGTAAGAAAACCATATCCTACAAGGGGAAGAATATTAGAATGACTGCAGATCTTTCTGCTGAAACCTTTTAAGCTAGAAGAGGGTGGTCATCAACCTTTAATCTTCTAAAACAAAATAACTTTCAGCCCAGGATCCTGTATCCAGCTAAACTGAGTTTCATTTGTGAGGGAGAAATTAAATACTTTAATGACATTTACATGTTGAAGAAATTTGTCATAACTGAACCAGCTCTCTAGGATATTCTCAGACCTATCCTCCACAATACCAGCACAATTCTCTACCACCAAAGTAAACTCACACAGAAACTTTTGACCAAACTCCAACTTCCACAGTGGTGAAAGGGTTAAAAATGTCCACTGACTTTTGAAAAACTTGATACCCAAAATACAATCTGGCTTATCAATACTCTCAATTAATGTGAATGGTTTAAATTGTCCTCTAAAGAGGCACAGGATGACTGACTGGATAAAAAAATTCAGGGGGAGATAGCTGCTGCATACAAGAATCTCATCTTACCTTAAAAGATAAATATAGATTTAGGGCGAAGGGATGGTCATCTATGATTCAGGCAAATGGAAATCAGAAAAAGCAGGTTTTGCGATTTTATTCACAGACACAATATGCTTTAAACCAACACAAGTAAGGAAAGACAAGGATGGTCACTTCCTGTTTGTTAAGGGCAACACTCAACATGGAGACATTTCAATTGTTAACATTTATGCACCCAACCAGAATGCACCTCAATTTATAAGAGACACTCTAACAGACATGAGCAACTTGATTTCCTCCATCACCATAATAGTCAGAGATTTTAACACTCCTTTGACAATGTTGGATAGATCCTCCAATAAGAAACTCAGCAAAGAAATTCTACACTTAAACTTAACCATTCAACAATTGGATTTAACAGACATTTACAGAACATTTTATCCTAACAAAAATTGAATACACATTCTTCTTCTCAGCATCCCATAGAACATCCTCCAAAATTGATCACATCTTAAGTCACAAGTTTAACTTCAGAAAATTTAAAAGAATAGAAATAATTCCTTGTATTTTCTCTAACCATCATGGAATGAAAGTTGAACTCAGTAATAATAGAAATCTGCATATTCATTCAAAATCATGGAAACTAAATAACCTCATGCTGAATGATAGCTGGGTCATAGATGAGATTAAGAAAGAAATTACTGGCTCGGCACCTGTGGCTCAGCGGGCTAAGGCACCAGCCACGTACACCTGAGCTGGTGGGTTTGAATCCAGCCTGGGCCCGCCAACCCACAATGACGGCTGCAACCCAACCAAAAATAGCCGGGCGTTGTGGCGGGTGCCTGTAATCCCAGCTACTTGGGAGGTGGAGGCAGAAGCCTCGCTTGAGCTCAGGAATTGGAGGTTGCTGTGAGCTGTAATGCCATGACACTCTACCCAGGGTGACAGCTTGAGGCTCTGTCTCAAAAAAAAAAAAAAAAGAAAGAAATTACCAAATTTTTGGAACAAAACAAAAATGAAGACATGAATTACCAGAACCTCTTGGATACTACAAAGGCAGTCCTAAGAGGGAAATTTATAGCTCTGCAAGCCTTTCTCAAAAGAATGGAAAGAGAGGAAGTCGACAACTTAATGGACATCTCAAGTAACTGGAAAAGGAAGAACATTCCAATTCCAAATCCAGCAGAAGAAAAGAAATAACCAAAATTAGAGCAGAATTAAATGAAATTGAAAACAAAAGGATTATACAACAGATCAATAAATCAAAAAGTTGGTTTTTTGAAAAGATCAGTAAAATAGATAAACCTTTGGGCAACCTAATCAGAAATAAAAAGAGTATAATCCCTAATTTCATCAAACAGAAATGATAAAGGTCAAATAATGACAGACTTCTCATAAATTCAAAAAATCCTTAATGAATATTACAAAAAAACTCTATTCTTAGTAGTATGCAAATCTGAAGGAAATAGACCAACACTTGGAAACATGCCACCTTCCTAGACTTAGCCAGAAAGAAGTGCAAATGTTGAACAAGCCTATATCAAGTTCTGAAATAGCATCAACTCTAAGAAATCTCCCCCAAATGAAAAGCCTGGGACCAGATGGCTTCATATCAGAATTCTATAAAACCTTTAAGGAGGAACTAGTACCTACATTACATAACCTTTTCCAAAATATAGAAAAAGAAGGAATACTTCCCACCACATTCTATGGAGCAAATATCATCCTGATCACCAAACCAGGAAAAGACCCAACAAGAAAAGAAAATTATAGACCAATATCTCTAATGAATATTGATGCAAAAATATTCAATAAGATCCTAGCAAACAGAACCCAACAACACATCAAACAAATTATACATCATGACCAGGTGGGTTTCATCCCAGTTTCTCAATGAAAGTTCAATATATGCAAATCTATAAATATAATACATCATATAAACAAAATAAAAAACAAAGACCATATGATTCTCTCAATTGATGCTGAAAAAGCTTTTGAAAATACCCAGAATCTTTTCTTGATCAGAACACTAAAGAAAATTGGTATAGAAGGGACATTTCTTAAACTGATAGAGACCATCTATAGGAAATCCACAGCCAATATCATATAGAATGGAGTAAAATTGAAATCATTTCCACTCAGATCAGGAACCAGGCAAGGTTTCCCATTGTCTCCCTTGCTTGGACATTGTAATGGAAATCTTAGCCATTGCAATCAGGCATGAGAAGGCAATCACGGGTATCCAAACAGGATCAGACGGATACCAAACTGTCACTCTTCACAGATGATATGATTGGATATCTGGAAAACCCCAGGAACTCAACTACAAAACTCCTAGAAGTGATCAAGGAATACAGCAGCATCTCAGGATACAAAATCAATACTCACAAATCTGTAGCCTTTATATATACCAATAATAGTCAAGGGGAAAAAAACAATCAAGGACTCTATTCCCTTTAGAATAGTGCCAAAGAAGATGAAATATCTGGGAGTTTACTTAACAAAGGACGTGAAAGATCTCTATAAAGAGAACTATGAAATTCTGAAAAGAATAAGAGCTGAAGATGTTAACAAATGGAAAAATATGCCATGCTCATGGCTGGGAAGAATCAACATTGTTAAAATGTCTACACTTCCCAAAGCAATCTACAGATTTAATGCAATCTCTATTAAAGTACCTCTGTCATACTTTAAAGATCTGGAAAACCTAGTACTTCATTTTATATGGAAACAGAAAAAACCTTGAATAGCCAAGACATTATTCAGAAATAAAAATAAATCAGGAGGTGTTATGCTACCAGACTGCAGACTACAATATAAATCGATAGTGATCAAACCAGCATGGTACTGGCACAAAAATAGAGAGATAGATGTATGGAACAGAGTTGAAAACCAAGAGATGAACCCAGACACTTATCATTATTTGATCTTTGATAAGCCTATCAAAAATATAAATTGGGCTCAGCGCCTGTGGCTCAATAGGCTAAGGCACCAGCCACGTACACCTGAGTTGGTGGGTTCAAATCCATCCCGGGCCCCCCAAACAACAATGACAGCTGCAACCAAAAAATGGCCTGGTGTTGTGGTGGGCGCCTGTAGTCCCAACTACTTGGGAGGCGGAGGCAAGAGACTCACTTGAGCCCAGGAATTGGAGGTTGCTGTGAGCTGTGATGCCCCAGTACTCTATCCAGGGTGACAGCTTG